>KK902513.1:1346-13102 GCA_000696445.1 Aquilaria agallochum
GAAAATGACTCGTACCTGGGAAATTCAGCTTTGTGTGGACCTCCATTGTCAACAAAGTGCAGCTCAAGTGAGGCCCCAAAAGAGCCTCCAGCAGGATTGCAAGAGGAAGATGATGATGATTCATATGCATTTGGGTTTGGTTGGAAGGTTGTGTTACAAGGTTATGCATGTGGGCTCATTTTGGGTGTTGTGTTGGGATGGCTTGTGTTTCATACTGGAAAGCCTCACTGGATTATCAAACTGACACAGTAATAGTTAGTCTAAGCTTTTGAGACCAGCTTTGCATGCAAATAAGTTCCATAGCCGTAGGTTTTGTAAATGTCAAAATATAAGCACTTACATCCATAGAGATTGTGTCCCTTCATTAGAAAAAGTTTATTGGATAAACCTACAACCACTTGTATGGAGCAAATTTTATGCCATAGTTACTGGACAATTTAAATCTAAAAGAGTTGCATAGATAATTCTATTTCAATAATTATCTTACACATTAACAATATTTGTAGCTTCAAAACTATCTTTCATATTTTCTTTATGAATATGAAATTAGAAAAATAGTTCAAACTGATATAACAAATATTTGAAATGCATGTCGAGTCATAGAATATGTTAATGTTTTATTTCAGCTTTTTAGTAAACTAGTAATTATATACGTGCGTTGCACGTAAATCAAAATGTCTAGTTTTAACTTAAATAACTCTTATTTCAATTATGTTGTTCAAAATAAATAGTAACAATTATTAGTTTCTTTTTCTATTCTTTACATAGTTTTTATTATAATATTTTATGGTAACTATCCTCACTTGCACCATCCATTATAATATATTGCTCATTGTATTTGATTTCTGTTTATTATAAATAAAGAAAAATATTAACTTATTAAACTAAATATAACAATTCAGCATTATGACAATAAAAAAATAATAAAATTTTAATAAAAATATATTTTGGATCAAAATGAATAAAATTTTGATCTAATACGTAAAGTACATGTTGAAAATTTTTCTTGTTCTACCAAAAATTATTATATATCCTCCTAAAAATCCTTCAATTTCTTCCTCTATCATGTAATCCCCCATGTGGTTAAAACCAATAGTGAGGATCTAAAATTATGTAATTTAATTATGACTTTGGGACATACAACCGCCAAACTTTTCTCTTTATTATGCTTAATCTTAAATAAAATAAAAACTTGCAATTAGAACATAAAATTATTAACTTCATCTCTTAACAACTCTAAAAATATTTTTAGGCTATGAGCCTCTACCATGAAATATAATAGTCAAACAAAAATTAATTCTAATTTGATACAACTTGTACAATTTAATTGGCTTTAAAAAAAATAAAAAAAAAAATTGTAATACTATTTAGCATAGAAAAAGAATTAGTTGGTAAGAATAAAAAATTGTGCTATAATATTAAAAGGGATGACCATGTGGAAAAAAATAATTCTTATAATTTTTTTAAAATTTAAAAAAATTATTGCTAAAAGCCCCCTTATTATAGTATAAGCAACTAATTCTAATAGCCAATAATTTTTATCCTAAAATATTTCAAAATGACCTTTACAATAATTATATTTTTTTATATTTTTCATAAAAGATGCTTGAGTCATATTTGAATTATATTATTTCTCTAAGACAGACCAGATATGTAAGCTTTCATATAGTACATATTTATCCTAGTTGGAAAAAAAATTAATTGATAAAAATTTTATATTCAAAGATGGTACTTATTAAGTTGGAAAAAAGTTATAGCAGAACAAATTTACGTCACGCTTGTTAAGTTGAAATGTTAAGTTTCAAAAAATATTTATTGTACTTGATATATTATTCGGTAGTAATATAGAATCAAGGAAAGTATGTTTACTGCAAGAAAAGAAAAAATGTTAGTAGAAAGTTTGTAACAAAAAATAAATTTAGCGGCAATTTAAGGGTCTATTTTAGTGTTTTAGTTCTAATACATAATTCCAATTAAATAGATAATAAAAAAAAATTAGGTTTCATTAAACTAACAAAATAAATTATAATATAAGGGTAAAAAGGCCATTTAATATTTGTATACTTTAATTGTTTTTATATATAAAGTGCATGTAATTGCCATACATTTTTTAGACATTTGAAATATTATAAATATATTAAAATTGTAATTAATTAAATAAAATATTAAATACTATATTTATGAGAAAAAAAAGATTTCAATAAATTTGTTTAAGAAAACAACACCAAAGGCATAAAAAAATGAAAAAGAAGCACATAATAGATATAAAAAAATATAAACTACAGTTAAGTATGTCCTTAGTTTTTAGTTGGAGTAATATATACTCATTTTATCTACAAATATTGCTTTATTTGATTTGGCACAGAGATCAAAAAAATGAAAAAGAAAGTTTGTACATTGTTTTCGCCTTTACTCTTAACTTTTTATGCATAAGTCAAGAAAGTTAAAAAAAGTGAATATTAATAACAATAATTTGAAAGATAGTATAGTAAAATAAGTTACTAAATATTGAAATGTTGTAAAGATTTGAAGCGACTCAAAAATAAAAATGGCGCAAAATTGGTGGGACAAAAGAAATATATTTTATTCAAGTTAAAAAAGAAATTTAGAACTTTGTTAATAGTTGATATACTCAAATTTTGTAAATAGCACCTAACCTTTAACTCATGTTTTCTTATCATCCTTAACCCATTAAATATTTTCTTTTGGTTTTAAATTTTTAAATATTTTGCATTCATCCTCAACTGAATGAAATTTATTACCTTTGAGTAACTGTGTAATATTAGTTTTTTTTAAATTATTTTAAATTTTCTTCTAATTTATTTCCAATAAATTTCCTTTTAATTTATTTTATTTTGGTCCTAAATTTTTTTAAATATTTTACATTAGTCCTCAACTGAATGAAATTTATTAACTCTGAGTAACTATATAACATCAATTTTTTTTAATTATTTTAAACTTTCTTGTAATTCATTTCCAATAAATTTTGAACTGGGTAATATTCTTCTATAGTTAAGAAAAATTTACATTATCATTTTTTTTCTTGAAATAGTAATTGTTCACCATGTATACACTCATGTAATAGTTTGTTTTTTTTGTTAAGGAATTACTTTTAGTGGGAATCAAATCAACATGTTTTTAATAATTTTAGAATGCATAAAAAGTACAATCAAAAGATCAAGATGAAAACAAAATCAAAATGAAAATGTTATCAATTGATTGCATAATTTAGCTCACATATATCTTGAATATTGAAGGAGTTTAGTTCTGTAAAATATGTAACTTAACTATAACTTTTCAGCCTCCAAATTTTTTTTTCTTTATTATACTTAAGCCTCCACACAATCAAAATCCTTACCACAGTTGTAAAATTATTAATTTACTTAAAACTTCTAAAAAAAATAAAAAATAAAAAATATATAGATTTATTAATAACTTCTCTCTGAACACCTCTTAAACTTTTTCTATGATGCAAGCCTCTGCCATAAAATATGATATTCCAATAATAGTTAATTCCAATTTGATACAATTCATAGATTTAAATTTATTTTTCAATTTATTGAAAACCAAAATTGGTTCTTGGTATAGTTTCATTTTTCATAGAACTCAAATTTTAAAATGTGACAAAAAATATTTTGAATACTATATGTGATAAATTTAATACTATAGGTGGTTATATTTAACAATTTCAAACCTTATATTCTAAGGGAAAAAGTAACAAAATTTAAAGCTAATTAATTTGACAAAATCTTTAATAAAATCTTTCTATAAATGACCTATTTGAAAGCTATATAAATTTAAGTGCATGTTTTTTAATAATTTGAATATGATAAAAACTTAGGAAATTGAATTATAAACTTTTTTTTTATGGTACTAATGAAATTAAATATTCAATGTCAAATTTAGCTTTTATCAAAAGAGTAAAATAACTTAGTATTTAAAGATAATTAAGGAAGTTGTTCCATATAAGTAAAAGTAAGGGGTTTAACTATGATTCAAATTTAAGATTTAGCAATATATTTTATTAGAATCCTAATATTGATATAGCTCTAGTTGAATAAGCGCGAGGTGCGGCCAAAGGCGAGGTGCCACTTTTTCCGACAACGGGAAGATCTGTATCACGCGATTGATCCCGAGCGACATTGCCAAGGAGCAACGAGAAATGAACGGCGATGCGATGAAGCCACGAACACCAAGGAAGCCAAGGAACCATGAACGGTGTGGACAAGATCCGGAAAATGAACGGCATCGCAAGATCCGAAACAAACTGTCAGGGGCAAGGCAAGGGTATTTTGTAATTTTTTAAATGATTGTTTAGAAACTTTTAAATTTCTATTTAAACACTTCTTTTATTATTTCGTATACATTTTTTTATCATGAAAATAAATTGTTTGTGTATTGCTTTAGACATTTTGTCACTTTTCTTTAGACACTTTTACACATTCATTCATACACTTTTTTATTGTTTCAATTAGTTATTTTTGAAGAGAGTAAATTGTATACGTATTGGTCAGACACTTCTAAATATTTCTTTAGACATTTTTACACATTCATTCAAACACTTTTTTTATTGTTTCAATTAGTTATTTTTGAAAAGAGTAAATTTGTCTACGTATTGGTTAGACACTTTTAAATATTTGTTTAGACACTTTTTGGTATCCATTTAGAAACTTTTCATTTTTTCGAACATGACATATGACGTATATGGCAAGATCATGACGTATGACAGTTCGGTTGCAACACTGGCGCCGCTGCCGGCACCAGCACCTGAGGAGACAGTAGTAGCAAGCTAGGGTTTTTTATAGAGACCAGCACCTAAGGAGACAGTAGTAGCAAGCTAGGGTTTTTTATAGAGAAGAATATTTTAACTATGGGTATTTTTGTTAATTTGTTTGATGATTTATGCCTTATATATAGAAGATTAAGGAATGGTTTAGTATGTCTAATTAGACATAGGTGCATAATAAAAGAACTAAATGTGAAACATAAATGGGAGGTATATAAATCAAGTCATTTTTTATTTTAGGATTCTAATATGGTGGTTTCTTTCCTATCTGATTCTTTCCTAGTTGATTTGTTCAAAGTCACATTAATTTCCTTATTCATCTTTCCATCATCTCTATCTTCTGCAATTTTTCTTTTCCTTCATCAATTTTTTCTTTGTTCACCCTAGCAACTATGGCCAACGGAACAAGGCATTGATGGAAAGTCCAAAACAGGAAATAATCACTTACTAAAAATAAAGCTCGAAAAAGAACAAAGCTGTTAAAATCAAAGGAAACAAAAAATTGCTTTGTGGGTATAAATGATATTTTAGTTGCTTAACACTATTGAAATTACAGAATGCTAGGGGAAATTTAGTGGGGGCAATGTAAAGGCTCTCCTAGTATTTCCTCTACATTAAATGTTGAGGTAAGTGAATCCCAAGTTATTTCCCTCAAATAAGTTTTATTAAACAAGGAAAGTAAGCTAAGTAAGGTTAAATTAAGTTCCAAAGTGCAATTGGCACCTAAAGGGCAAGGAAGGGGCAAAATAGTAATTTTGGCCCAAGTCAGTGGCATGACCGTAATTTCAAAAAAATTATGTTCATGCAAGTGTTTTGAGCTAATTGATTTAAGACTATAAGTGTTTATAGCCATTTGAACCAAAAGCAAAAGTTAAAGGTGAAAAATGCACTCAGTGAGAAATTGAGCTATTATGTTTTATAATGGCTTAAGTGACTTAAAGGCAAAGTGTTTAGGTAAGAAAAACATTTCTTTGGGACCAAGGAGTGATGGAGTGGGGAGTGTTTAAGTGGCCTAAGTGATTCAAAGTTAAGTTTAAGGGCCAAAGTGTCAAATGGAAAAAAGGTTGGCTATATAAGTGGAGAAAATGACACTATTCATCATCTCTCTCATTTGCCATTTTCGTAGCTCTCTTTCCTCCATAGCTCTCCACTTCCAAACCTCCCAAATCACTCAAGTTTCCATGAAAATAAAAGGTCCCAAAGCAATCCCAACAAGCATTTAGCTTGTTTTTGGTGGAATTGGTGTATTTGGAGTTGTTCTTGCAAGTTTTTTGTTCAAACCCAAGGGTAAACGTCTTTGATCCATATGGGTTAGTTCTAAACTTGTTAAATGGTTAAAAATGGTCTTAAATTTATGCTCTTGGTGTCCAATTTGGTTGATTCAAGCTTGGAACTCAAAGGAATTGATGGAGCTCGAATACGCTCATTGTTTGTTTCTTGCTTTAAGGATGATTTGAGGTAAGGGATTTAAGTTAATTCAGCTCCAATAATGCATATAAATGAGTATTATCAGTGGGAATAAAGTAGAAAGAAGACCCATGTGAATTGGCATTGGGATAGGAAAGCTTGAGCAAGTTTCATGCAAGTTCGCACGTTGTCGCGCAATGCTGTAATGCATTAGCGATGAGTCGCCGTTGGCGACGTGAACTGGAGACACGTCACCGTTAGACGTTAGGATTCCAGAACGTTGATGCCTTTGGCAACGCATCGTCGACGGCACCACCAAAGCATTAGTCCCCCAAGCTTGGGCCATCCTAAGGATGTCTTAAATTCTCGGTTATCATCCCTAGGCTAATTTAAGATATTCCGTAGCCTCGGTTGGGTCTAGAACTCATTCTTAAGTTAGAAATTATGCATTATTTAGGTGGTAGCTAAGTGGTGTGGTTAAGGAAAGGTAAGTAAGGATGGCTAAGGGGGTTAAAGTGCTTAAGTTGCCAAGTGAGCACTAAGGGGATTAAGACGGGTTTTAGACTCTTCGTTGGCCCAAATGGAAGGTCTCAGACCTTTGGGCAATGAAAAGGGAACCTAAGAAGATTCTAACTAACCTTTATGATTGGTAAGTAAGTCACTAAGGAGCCCTAAGCTAAGCTTGAAGAGCTTGGTAAGTTGAACTACATAAGGCAGCTACCCTGTACAATAAGTTAAGCGAGGAGACGGGTAAGGAGGGAGTGAGCGGTGACTTACTCTAAGTAGCTTGTCAAGGCGGGTAAGGTTTGAGTAAGTGATGACTTACTCTAAGAGGCCCGTAAGAGAACTTCATGGGGTTAGTTAGGTGCAAGCATAGGATACGAGGGCCAGTATCCAAGTACCCTAGCCATAAGAGCTCACGACAAGTCTAGCACCTACAGGTGTAAGGAAGTCCGAGCTGCATGTGCATGCAAATATTTCATCCATCAATCAATCAATCAATTAATCCATCCATCATTTGCATTATTTGTTGTTCTTTTTTTGTCTCTGATTATGCTGGTTGCTTGCTTGTTTTGTTTGCATTTTATATATATACATATATTTGTATGCTTGCATTGTTTTTCCTTACAGGTACTAAATCCCTTACTGAGTACTTTAGAGTGCTCACCCTTTAAGTGTTGTGTAGGTTTTAAGTGGACTAGTCAGACTTAACAGTTGGTAAGAGGCAGCTATTAAATCTTAGTTTTATTGGTTTAAAGGTATTCTTTAAGTAGGAAACTCCAAGTTTTTGAGTTACTTATGGCATAAGCTAGTACTGACCAAAGTGTTTACCTTATAGTTTGAGGCTAAATGAGTACAAGGAAAGTATGGCTCATCACTTGAAGCTAGCTTGCGTGAATGAAGAGCTAAGGATGGATTTTAGTAGATATGAGCTGCTTCTTTTATGTGTATGGTAATTTCATACATGGATCTCCTCTACTAGTGTCCATTGGTGTGTATAACACTAGGGTTACATTTGGGTGCATATGAGTTTGAAATGTATGCACATAGTTGTTACTTGAAGTTAAAGCAACTAAAGTTTTATGTCTTGGCTTGTTTTGAATTATGTTTTCGTTAATTGCCGTGGCACTATTTTCAATGATATTTTAATTTAATTTTTATTGCATAGCCAGGATAATGCATGCATATTTTCTATGCAGAGTAGGCTAAGTAACTAGTTGCATGTAAAGATTTAAGATACTTCATGAATAATGACTAGCTAACTGTAACCCAAGTGGGATCATAGTTTCCAAATAGCCTACCAATGTTAGTAATTCAGGGCACTGAGGCCTGGTTCCGCTACAGGCAAGGTGCGTTTAGCTTCTTTAAAACATGGTATGAGCAGAAACCAAACAATGCCCCCGTTTGAGAATAACTTTTATCATTAGTGTTAAAATTTTAGATAATTTATTTAACAGTTGAGATGAAAACGCTGAAGTTAAAAATTAAAAACTACCCTTAGATAGCTTTTTTAAAACGCTAATGCTAATCACTGACGCTTACAGTTGGCTTAGCCTTTTGCGTTCTAAAAGAGCTCGGCGACCAAACCAAGTCTTTTAACTTAGCCAAAATAAAACACCCTTATGATATTTGGATTCAATCTTTGTTAATGTTGATTTTTTACTTGTAATCATTATTCAGCGTCATTTGTAAATTCCTTTTATTTATTTTTCTACTTATCAACGACGACTAGAATAATCTAGGTCGGCCGAGTGAAAATTGATAGGGGAACAAAGGAGAGAATAGAACAATGAAAACTGGCAAGCCAATTAAGGGTTTTCTTAGGGAAAGGTATGAGGAACTTTGTTCTATATCATGAAGGATGGCACAGACTCACACACTGCTAATTGGGCTTGAATCTTCATGTATGTGCATTACCATTTGGGCATTCTCTACAAATTTTGAACTTGGACTGCAACATCATGATACACAATTTTGGTTACTTTATTGTTTAATCGTTTCTAATTGTCTAAATGTCGGAGTGGCTATAATTATTATACGATTGTCCACTATTGAGATCAAGCATTGGTGCAATTTTTTTTTTTGTCAAGAATTGGTATGATTGTTTGAAATTGAGTTGTTTTTGTCTACATTTGTTTGAATCTAAAACCACACTGCCTTTGTCTAGTATGATGTGGGTTCGCCTAGCACTATGTTTAAAAGACAATATATTTGGCTTCACACACATCACCATGGTTCTTGTGTTATTTATACAGAATACACGAGTTCCGTTTACCTGAGTTCCGTGAGCAGGTAAACGTTTACATGATAAATATATCTACAAGAAATGTGATAACTTCGACTCCAAGTAACTCTATCTATTTAGTTGGATAAGAGTTCTATCTTCAATACACCCCTGCAATCTTAAGGGTCTTGTGGTCACGTTGAGATTGAATCGGAACTTCTGAAACTCCTTTGAAGATAGTGGTTTAGTTAAGATATCGACAACTTGATCTTTGGTAGATATGAACCGAACCTCCAAGTTTCTTTGTGCAACCTTCTCTCGAACAAAATGGAAATCAATCTCTATATGTTTTGCTCTAGCATGGAACATAGGATTTTCCATGAGATATGTGGCTCCAAGATTATCACACCAAAGTATTGGAGGGTGCGGCTAGAACACTCCCAACTCAGAAAGTAGTGATTGAAGCCATGTTAATTCAATTGTAGCATTAGCCAGCGATCTATACTCAGCTTCTGTGCTTGAACATGAAACAATAGGCTATTTTCTCAAGCTCTATGACACCAAGTTTGATCCCAGAAAAACAACATAGCCACTGGTTGAGCGCCTGTCATCCGGATACCTTGCCCAGTCTGCGTCTGAGAAGGCGCTGAAGCAAGTTGATTCTGATTTCCAAATGCACAACCCAAATGCATGTGTGTTCCGCAGGTATCGAATGATGCGCTTGACTACTGCCCAGTGTGTTGTTGATGGAGAGTGCATATATTGGCAGATTTTGTTAACAGCAAATGACATATCAGGTCTTGTGAGAGTGATGTACTGGAAAGCTCCGACTATTCTTTGATATTGGGTAGCATCAGTGAGTGCTTTGCCATCATCTTTAGACATTTTTTCTCCAATTGACATGAGAGTCGACATTGGCTTGGTTTCAAGCATATTTGTCTGAGCCAATAACTCATGGATGTACCTTTGCTGAGAAAGAATTAGACCATATTGATCTCTAAGGACTTCAATGCCGAGAAAATAACTTAGGATCCCCAAGTCCTTTATAGAAAAGTCTTTCCGAAGCTCCTGTAACAACTTGTCAACAATCATTGATGAAGAACCAAGGATGAGAATATCATCAACATAAATTAAAATATAAACAGTAACACCTCATTCTTGTAATATAAAGAGTGAATTATCAACCTTAGAAGAAGTGAACCCAAGTTCAAGAAGCCATGAACTCAATCGAGAATACCATGCCTTAGGTGCTTGTTTCAACCAATAGAGAGCTTTATGCAGCCGGCAGACATGATTGAGAAAATTAGGATGCACATATCCAGTAGGTTGTTTCATGTACACTGCTTCATTTAAATACCCATGCAAAAATGCATTTTGGACATCTATTTGATGTATGTCCCAGCCTTTCAAGACTACAAGAGAAATAATTGTGTGAATCGTGGCGGGCTTGACCACTGGACTATACGTATCATGATAATCCACTCTGTGTCGCTGTTTGTATCCCTTGGCAACAAGTCTTGCTCTGTGTCTTTTGATACTCCCATCAGCCTTCCTCTTGAGTTTAAAGACCCATTTGCAATCAATTAGGTTCATGTCGTTCCGCGATGAAACAAGCGTCCAAGTTTAATTCTTCGTTAAAGCTGTATATTCAATATCCATTGCCTCCATCTAGTATTGCGATTTGATGGCTGTTAAATAGCAATCGGGTTCCTCATAATCAACGAAGGTTGTGGAGATATAATCCATTGTGCCATCTGTGAACTTCTTGGGTTTCCTGATATTATTGCGAAGATGCGTTTACATGGGATGAGGAGTAGAGAGTGGCAGATTCAAAGCAGGAGAGCCAGTAGTATGTGACATATGGTCAGACTCACTTGGTGGAGATAAGGTTGTGGAATTTGTGAAGTTGGATGGTTCGGCTGGAGTGGATATGTCTATGGCAGAAGGTAGAGGTATTGGTGATACTTCCAAGGGTTCCATGGGTGAAGGACCTGTATTGGAAAGTTGTGAGAAGGGAAACAAAGTTTCATTAAACACAACATTTCGTGAGATATAAACCTGATCAGTAGGCATATGCAAGCACTTGTATTCTTTATGTTGACTACTATACCCAATGAATACACACTACATAGAGCAAAATTCAAATTTGGTAGGGTGGTAGGGTTGAAGATAAGGCCAGCAAGCACACCTAAAGACCTTGAGAAAGGAGTAATCAGGTTTTACATGAAATAATCATTCCAAAAGGACATTGATGTTGGATAACAAGACTGGGTAGCCTGTTGATTAAATAGCATGCAGAACGAAATGTATCATCCCAGAATTTTAATGGCATAGAGGCTTGTGGAAGGAGGGACATGTCAGTTTCAATGATATGTCTATGTTTTCGTTCTACTAAGCCATTTTGTTGGTGTGTCTGTGAGCAGGAGACTCGGTGTTCAATACCAATGGAATGGAAGAAGGTGTGAAGTTTTTAATACTCACCACCATAATCTGTTTGCATTCTTTTAACTTTCCTATATAGTGTTAATCAGATGTCCCTGGAGCACGAAAGCAAAGCTGGACAGAAACGTGCAGAAGGAGGACTCTTCTTTGTTACACAAACAGTTGCTGGAAGATTCACTAAATCTATTTGTTATGATTGCTTAGGTACATTATGTTGTTAGTTGAGTTATGTAAGCTGTTTTTCAGCTAGTTAGTTGCAAAAGATTAGGAAAGTAATCTTATCTTCTTATGTATTTAAGTTTGATGAAGTAAATGAAAATGCAAGCTATTCCAGCATTTGTTTTAGCTTCTAAAAACCAACGTTGCTCTCCTGCATTTTTCTCCAAAAAACCAACA
>KK902513.1:15385-50316 GCA_000696445.1 Aquilaria agallochum
GATCTAAGGGAAAGACTAGGAATTGTGAGCTCCAAGGACAAGGAGGAGTGTTAATCAGATGTCCCTGGAGCACGAAAGCAAAGCTGGACAGAAACGTGCAGAAGGAGGACTCTTCTTTGTTACACAAACAGTTGCTGGAAGATTCACTAAATCTATTTGTTATGATTGCTTAGGTACATTATGTTGTTAGTTGAGTTATGTAAGCTGTTTTTCAGCTAGTTAGTTGCAAAAGATTAGGAAAGTAATCTTATCTTCTTATGTATTTAAGTTTGATGAAGTAAATGAAAATGCAAGCTATTCCAGCATTTGTTTTAGCTTCTAAAAACCAACGTTGCTCTCCTGCATTTTTCTCCAAAAAACCAACATATAGCAGACGTTTGACATGTTTTTTCCATTGTAAGAAAATTTTGTAAACATCATATTTATGGGCAATAGGATAAAGTCAGATAAATTTGCTAAAGTTATTAATAAAGCTAACAAAATAACGAAAGCCGTTAACAGAAAAAGGTGCTAGACCCCAAACATTAGAGAAAACAAGGTCTAATGGAATTTTAGAAAAAGAATCAGAACTATTGAATGGTAACTAGTGACTTTTGGCTTGTTGGCATGCATCACAGATCATATTGGGTTTGTCCTTTCGACATGGGAGTTTATTTTGGCGTATAACCTTATATACTGTAGAGAATGAAGGATGACCAAGCCTCTTGTGCCACTGGTCAGGATCAACACGTTCCCTAATAAGCGTTTAAGCAGATGAAGGAACGACACTAGACTGAGAAATTTGGTAAAGCTTATTTCTACATTCCCCTTGGAGGATTTTTTTCTTCGTGGATCGATCCTCAACAATTTGGGTGAAATTCAACGAAAGCATCATTGTCATGGGTAAGCTTACTAATGGAAATCAGATTTTTCTTAACATGAGGAACATGAATGACATTATTCAAGGATAAGGAAGAGCAAGGGGTAAGGATTTGAGAATAACCAATGTGTTTGATTGACAGACCTACTCCATTCCCAACCTGAACTTGTTCGGGACCAGTGTATTTTTCACTGATTGTATGTTTGCTGAGATTGGTAGTACTATGGTCATTTGCTCCACTGTCTGTGTACTAATTTGGGTCCACCTGATATGATGAAGCAGAAGCAAATGCAACAAATTGGTTTGATTCCCCCTGAAAAGAATGATTAAATTGATGATGGCAAGTTATGGTAGAGTGCCCAAATTTCTGGCATACTTGACAGACAGCACGAGGTCTACTATCTTCATTGCGAAATCCTTCTTGATTTGGTCCCCTTGCGCCACCTCGACTACACCCTCGACCTCTACCTCTATTGTTAGGATTTCTGCCTCCTTGACTTAGGTTGAAGCCTTCGTTATTATGAGTAGCAACATTTGCCATTGGATTAGCCTGTATAGGGGCATTATGTTGTTCAAGATGTAACTCATAACTCAGTAAATATCCATAGAGATCATTCAAGGATATGGGTTCCATTTTCATTGTGATGGAGGCGACTAATGGGTCATACTCCGAACCAAGACCTGCCAAAAAATACGAAACAATCTTGTACTCCTGCAATGGTTGACCTATTCCGATAGTGTGTCAGCCAAATTCTTCATACGTTGGAAGTAATCTATGATATGAAGCTCATTCTTCTGCATTGTAAATAATTGAAGCCGAATCTGCATGATCCTGGCATGAGAGTAAGAGGAGAACATTTGTTCAAGTGTTGTCCAAATTTTCGATGATGAAGTTATGTTAATAACATGAGCAAGGATTTCCTCCAATAGCGACGACAGAATCGCACTCAAGACCATCTGGTCTTGTTAAAACCACGCTTGGTAAACACGATTTGAGACCTGATTTGTCTCGAATGTTTCCAATGATCCTTCTCCAGCAATCATTTGAGGTGGGCATTGAATAGTGCCATCAACATATCCAAGGAGTCGTTGACCCTGGAGGTAAGAAAGAAATTGAGCCTTCTATAATAGATAGTTTTCTCGGGCGAGCTTGATGTTTATAAGATGCCCCAGGTTCAGAGATGGAGTAGGCAGAAGAGGTGGGACTGAAGGAGGAGTGGAGAAAGACGAGGTGGCCGAAGAGTTGAGGGAAGACATTATTCACGGTTGTCAGGAACGAATGCTTTGATAAATTTGACTCCAAGTAACTCTATCTATTCGGTTGGATAAGAGTTCTATCTTCAATAATGCTAACATTGAGCCCTTTTGGTATTAGCATCAGCCATTATTATTAGAATTTCAAAAAAAAATTATATAAGTATAGCTTTTAACTTTTAATTTCAGTGTTTTCATTTCAACCATTGAATAAATTATCTAAAAGTCTAATGCTAATTACAAAAATTATTCCTAAATGGAGCTATTGTGTAGGGCTCCTTTCTCTCAAAACTATTACAACATATTTTATTTTGGGTAGGAACAAATTTTTACAACATTTTTACATGTAGAAAATTACTGTATCATATATACTCCCATGTAGTAAGTTACAGCATTATACTATCCTTCAAACTAGCATTTTAATGTTCACTATTTTCAACTTTCTTGATTCATATGCAAAAAGTTAAGATAAAAGTAGAGACAATATACAAATTATTTTCATTTTTTTAATCTCTGTATCAAATCAATTTATTCAATAGATATGAATAAAAGGGAAGGAGTACGAATGATATGTTATCGTTGTACGATTTAGAGCAAATAAAAAATAGGATCTTCCAAAGACAACTCTTCGCACTCGTCGGGGCCTTGAAATTTGTTGTACTCAATCCGATAGCCTGCAAAATAACAAGTGCACTATACATGTTATACAATATCGTAGATAAAAAATTGCGTCTACAAAAAAGTAAAACACCCATTTTTAGACAATTTTATTTCAAATTTTTGACATGTAAGTAGCCAATCAATAGTGCGCTAGTGCTATGAAAAAAAACAAGAGTTATGGACAAATTACAAACTTAACAATAATGACAAAAAAAAAAGTCAATACATTCACTCACCAGTTTCGGATATGAACTCACAGTCTCAAACATTCACTTGATTAGTTCATATGAGTTGGCTTGCTAAGAAGCAGCAGCCCTGACACCTTAAAAAATAAATTATGAATTTAATCTAAGACTTTGTATATGAGAAAATTTATTGCTAAATATTCTCTTCCCCCTCCAGATAATACTTTAAGGGCCTATTGATTTTCAGTTAAAGATGAATTAAGTACGTCGGTTTTGGGTCGAAATCAGATCCAAACCTGACGAAAACGATTAGAGCCTTACTCCATCTCTCCGACAAAGATTTTATGTGATACACTAAATTTAAAGGAAAGATTTATGAGTAATTCATTTATTGAAGCACGTGGCAATAGTGGATAATATGGTGCTGAAAATTTCAGACTGGAGAGAAAGTAGCAAGAGTAATTCAATTGGTGCTGCGGAAACGGGAAGTCTTCCTCATGTGACCCGCTTTTTGTTTCCACATTCTAAGACGACAAATACGTTTTCAAACATAGAAATGAGTCGCCAGTTTAATGCCCAAAACACATACTTCATCACGACAACAATCGCTAGCCTCATCGGCGGCGCCCTGCTCATCTTCACCTTCCTCGGCGTCACCAACTACCCCTTCATTTGCTCCTTCCGCAGCCGCCAATACCCAGCCACGCCACTTCAGCTTCGCGCCATCGTCCACTACGCAACCTCCACGGTTGTTCCCCAGCAGAACCTGGAGGAGATCTCCATCTCCTTGGATGTCCTTCAGAAGCTCGCCCCCTGCAACTTCCTCGTCTTCGGCCTCGGTCACGACTCCCTAATGTGGGCCTCCCTTAACCCGGTGGTGCCACCCTCTTCCTCGAGGAAGATCCCAACTGGGTCAACTCGCTTCTCCACGACCTCGGCCCTGCCCTCCATGCCCACACTGTCTGATACCGTACAAAGCTCTCTCAAGCGAACGAGCTTCTCCAGCATTATCGGTCCGAGCCGGAGTGTTCGCCATCAAGAACGCTCCTCCGAGGAAACAATAGGTGTAGCTTGGCACTGGAGAACCTTCCGGACGAGGTATACGACAAGGAATGGGACGTGATCATGATCGATGCACCAAAGGGGTACTTCGCAGAGGCACCGGGGAGGATGGGGGCGATATTCTCAGCAGCGGTAATGGCGAGGAACCGGAAACGGTCGGGCATAACGCATGTGTTCTTACACGACATCGATCGGAAGGTGGAGAAGGAATACGCCGAGGAGTTTCTGTGCCGGAAGCATCTGATTAATGGTGCCGGGAGACTCTGGCATTTCGAGATTCCACCGGCCAGAAATGTAAGCAACAACAGTGACGATGGCAGCCGGTTCTGCTGAGATTTACCTCCAGTATTAGCGAAGCTATCATGTTCATTGAATTTATGATATGTTCAACCCCCAACAATATTTGCTCTTACCAAATCCACAATTCCATATTGAGTCGTGCAAGTATTCATATCCAACCCCTTTTTTTTCCTCCTTTAGTAGCTTGACATATATCTTGGTTTCACATGAGAGATGCCTTCCACAAGAAGTGGGACATGATCATTGTTGTAGGCTAGGTACAAAAAGATTAAAATTCTTCTGGGAAAATTGGTAAATTGGCTACTCAAGTTATCACTATAGCACATATCAGCCACTGATGTTAAATCCATCACTAAAGTTTTCGTTCAAATGAAATATCTACTACTTTTGTTTTTAACATGGGCAAATTAATCACTTACATAACTAATGAGGAGAACATTTCATTTCCTCATTGAATATTTTGTTAAGTGTGTTGGATAACTGAAAGGCAAAAAAACCCAAGTGTGCTGGATAATTGGAAACAAAAAAAAAAAAAAAGAAATACTCACGTAATCTAACCCTTTTTTTGGTTAATGGAAAATTTTAATCTTGAACTATACCCATTGATGCATATGGTCCCGGAACTAAAAATAGTAACACTCTCTTTCACCATATCTCCTTAGATCCAAAAGCAGCTTCGACAAGTCCAAGAACAATAATGAGTATTGAAACTGTGATTGTAGTGTGACATATACTTTGATACGTACCACACAGGAGAAAATTAATATCGTATTAGTTTTTATAATGTGCATTTTCTCCAATAGGGGCTTGGGGTTTCTCGCCCCCTAGCCCCTATATATATGATATGTGTTTTATAAATTATTTTAAAAAATTAAATAGTGAAAAAGATTAATTTTAATCTTTTTATGTAAAATTTATACCAATATTAGTATTAATATATCTGAAAGATATTAATCCTTTTTTTATTTTATTATTGATTTCAATAAATTTCATACTAAACTCACTACATGGCTATGGAGATTAAAATTAGTAAGTTTCAATATTTTTAATCATAAGGACTCTAACTATAATTTTAATATATTTTTTCTATCTATAAAAAAAAAAGTATATTTTTTCTATAATTTGAATGAAGTTACACACACACACACACACATATATTAAAAGTTCAACAGTCCTACTCTCCTCAACTTGAAATCCTGGCCCTGCCCTTGATCTCTAAGGAAACTAAAATAAATATAGTTGCGCCTTGATTTCACATTGATTGAAGTAGTAATGATTATTGACACTGTAATATTAGAATATTTCATTTCCATGTAGAGTTACGCCATTTTCCCATCTTTAGTGATGTGACATATGTTTAATTGTTTAAGGAAATTGGGACCATTCAGTTACACCTCGATTTAGGGGTAAAAGCTTTTGGCCCTAAACTCGAAACCCAACTATATTTTTTAGGTTAGTGTTGGGTCAAAGGAGTAGAAAAATAGTATTTGGGCCAACTCGAACCCGACCTTATTCAAAGACTCAAAAATCGGGTTGGTTTGGGTTGAACCTGAAACCACCCGATTGACCAAAATATAAGCCCTTAGCCCAGCCCATTGTACTAATTTGAGCCCGTTAGTTGCTAGCCTACTTGCCCAAATGACTAACCCTAACCTAATTAAGTCTAAGTGAGTCCCCAGTCCCAAGAATTCCATTGAACATGCATAGGCACAACATCCTTAACTTGCTGGCTGCTCAGCATCTATCCGTCTATCCATCATTCTCCTTCAGCCGTCGCCTGATTCTTCATCCTCACACTGAACAACCTCCACCTTCATTTGCACAGCTTCCTCTTTCCTCCTCTCCTGTCACCGTTGTTGACCTCACTCCCCCGCCCTCTTTATTTGCCCTTTTGGTCATCATCGTCCTCTGGTTCATTGGTCGTCATTGTCTTCCATCGATCTCCGATTCTCCTTCTCAAAACTGCACAAGATAGTCACTGTTGCCTAGTGATTAATCTCCTTTTAACACCCCTCACCTGTAGCTCCGCCATTGGGTTCCTTGTTAGCCTTTGGTTCACCATTTGCCATCGTTCTTTAGTTCATTATTCGTCGTCGTCCCTCACCGGTGGTGGGGTGTTGGGTTTATGTCAGGTAAACCCGACCTTAACCTTATATTTTTTTATTAGGGTCAGTTTAGGTTAAGCCAATTAATAGGATTGGGTTGAGTTACAATTTTTAGATAAAGAAGTTGCTTAAAATTTTTGGGTTCCGACCCGAATCTGGCCTTGACCTTAAACTTGAAATTTACAGCCCTACCACGATTTCATATTGAGTAAAGCAATAATAAGCTTTTATATTATGATTATTAGTATATCTTCAATTCCATATTGAGTTTTGCCTTATTTTTTTTTCTTTAGTAGTGTGGCTGTTGTGAGTTTTACAACCTTAATCCGTAAGCGCACGGGACGTGTGTAGATAGGGTGAATAAGATATCGTTCCCACGAGGATTGATTTGTATTGTTTGCTAATTACCACTACATTGAGACTCACTTTAGCTAAACAAGCAATAATTGACGATTTACTCACTATGAAAATAACTAAGTTTGCAACTCCACTTAAATTACTACTAAACAAGAACAACAAACACAATGCAAATTAGGGGTTTTCTAATGAATTAACAAAACACACTTCATATGGTTTTCACTATTTGACTTGGTTAGCTAGTGAATTAAGGCTAATAGCTTGGTTTTTCTACTTGTTGGTGAAGTTAACTAATTGGGCCCTTACTCTCCCAAGTGAAAGGGTCACTCTCCCAAGCTTACACTAGAATGGACTCCCATCCAAATTGCTAGTTCAAGAGGGGCATTACAAGTGCNTTGAGACTCACTTTAGCTAAACAAGCAATAATTGACGATTTACTCACTATGAAAATAACTAAGTTTGCAACTCCACTTAAATTACTACTAAACAAGAACAACAAACACAATGCAAATTAGGGGTTTTCTAATGAATTAACAAAACACACTTCCTATGGTTTTCACTATTTGACTTGGTTAGCTAGTGAATTAAGGCTAATAGCTTGGTTTTTCTACTTGTTGGTGAAGTTAACTAATTGGGCCCTTACTCTCCCAAGTGAAAGGGTCACTCTCCCAAGCTTACACTAGAATGGACTTCCATCCAAATTGCTAGTTCAAGAGGGGCATTACAAGTGCAATTTACCTTCACCTAGTGTCCTAGACTAGTCTCTCAACAAGCCCATGGCCACTACACTCTTCTCCTAATTCCAATTCCTTTTAATATTTTTCAAGAGTTTAAAATAAATCTAAAGTACAATTGACTAGGGCCCTTAATCAATCAACACAACAATAAGCTCAAGGAAAAGAGTAAACAAGCAATGGAGGAAAACTAAAGTTAAATAGCCATTAATCCAACTAACATAACCAATTCAAGTAGCTACAACCATAAAAAGTGTAAAGAAAACTACTCCATAATCAAACTAAATATAAACATAAAAATATATAAAAGAGCATTCATGTCTAAATACAAGATAAAAGAAGGAAAGAAGGAACCCAATAGACTCTAGATGCTTGATTCCTCAATGCTCCTCCAAGTCTTCAAGTCCTTCAAGCCTTCTCCAAGCAAGAATCCATATATGCTCCCAAGAAAGATGAGGAAATGCAAGAAAATGGTAATGAAAAACCTAAGTCTGAGATGAGAAGATGAAAAATGAAGAGTCTCTTCTTCTTGCTAGGTTCCAGGTTCTTCTATTCTTGGAGGTGTCCTTTTCACTCACCAAACCATTTGGATAGAAATCATTGACCAATAGCAAGCTTAAGTTCAAATTTGAGGTAGGGGACCACTTTCCGGGTGACTGGCGCCTAGGCCTCAGGAAGAGGTGCCTGGGCGCCTAGGCTTTCAGGCCCGAGGGTGCTCTGGCGCCTAGGCCCCAGGAGGGGGCGCCTGGGCGCCTAGGCCTCCAGGCTCGCAGGTGCCCAGGGCCTAGGCCTCAGATGGCGCTAGGCCTCCAAGGTGCGTTTTTTAGGCAGAGAACTTTTCTACTGTGGCGCCTAGGCCTCGCTCCTGGGGCCTAGGCCTCACAGTTATAATTTTTGTTAACTTTTGCATTCCCATTTTTTGTTCCACTCGTCCTGGTGTCATTCTAATGCTATGGTCCGCTTTTTCAACCTACAAAATGAAGAATCGAAGTAAGAATCGGCAAAAAATATTAAGTGGTAAGGTAGAAAATTATGGTCAAAGTTGACAAAAAGTCAACATGTTTGACCACAAAATTAACATTTATCAGTGGCATATGCCTTGGTTCTGCATGGGAGAAATTCAAAGTTATCTTGATGTTTTTAGCACTCTATAATCCCTAAGAAAATTGTGACCATTATGGTTGTACCTCTATTTTATATCAAGTGAAGCAGTAATGGGCATTGAAATAGTGATTACTAGCATATTTTTAATCCCATGTTGAGTTAGGCCTTTTTTTTTTTTCTTTTTAATAGTGTGACATATACTTTGGGTAACCATTATCTCCATGGAAACTAAAACCAATACAATTGCTCCTTAATTTCATATAGAGCAAAGCAATAATGAGCATTGAAATTGTGATACTAGTATATCCTCAATTCCATGTAGGGTTATGCCTTTTTTTCTTGTCTTTAGTAGTGTGGCATATGCTTTGTCCCACATGGGAGTAATTTAAAGTTATCTTGGTGATGCGTCCACAACCCTATGCGGGTACTATAAAACCCACCTCACTTATGTTTGGAGTGATGCCTCCCAGGATCTTATGGCTCCTTGTTAAGCTATTACAATGCGAAAGCTTAGTTTATTACTTGCATTACCATTTTGTTGCTCAGTGGTTCAATAAAAGATGCACATGCTCTTAAGCTTTCTAGCTTAGTTTTAGTAATAATCATGTATGAGTAGCTTTAGCATTCAATTTTAAACACAAAACATACAAAAGAAGACATGGCCAGTTAGCTCTTAAAAACAAATATTAAAATAGTACCAAAGCATAAAACATATATTTCCATTAACCACATTTAAGCAACTGTCCTTTGTACATGTCCCATGCCATGTGGACTAGTACATGCAAGTTTCTTCACCCAGGTCTCCCATGCCATGAACTCTTTTGAGGATCTCTTAGGTCTCCCAAGGTCTTCAGGCCATATCACTCTTTATCTACACAATTGCTCCATGATCTAGGTGTATTTTACACTAATTCTAACCATGAGCTATCTTACCTATATTTATTCTTCTCATGCTCATTTCATGGACAATGTTGCCATTTTTACCCATGTACAAATTTCCTAGCTAACATTAGCATAAATAAGCAAATGATACTGAATTGAACCCTTATCTTAGCAATATTAAATGCAAGCATTCCATGTCCTAGCCAATGTTTGACTATCTCGGTTTTAAGTCTCTTCTCCAGTTTTCCTATAGTAGCTTGTAATTACTTATAATTGATCATTTAAAAATATAATAAATCATTCCTAGGCCAAGATTAAACAATTTCTCATGTGGTTTAAGTGATCAAAACCTAGCCCTTATCTTGGACTTTACATATTAGGCCCTTAAGTTATTTATAACCCAAGTTTTGTTCCAATCATTAGAAACTTGGTTTCTATTATTTGTTTTATTTACAAGTAACTAAAGACCATTAATTCTGGTAACATTGACCATAATTCCAGCCACAATAAACTAGGAAATTAATCAAAAAACCAATAAAAAACTTTTACAACATTTTTACTTGTTTCTTACACGCCAAATGTGTTTCCATATATTGGTTTCCGTTATACCTTAGGATATAAGTCATGGAAACCATATACCCAATTATTTTCCAACTCTTTCCATCCAATCAGAACTTAGAAACAAGAAATGAACCATTTCTTACCTTTCCCCTAAACCGTAGCTTAGGTTCCTTTATAAACCAAGCTTGTTCCATGCTTTCCTTGCGTGTCCCACCTATATGTTCTTTAACAATTAATCAGGAACAAGACTAATATTAGCCCGTCCCCTCCTAGTTGGAACCGAACTAGAAATAATGGAAAATATAGTTAAAACATTTACCAAGCTAATTACTTCATGCCTCGCTTCTTCATGCATCATGTTGTTTTCTCTTTCATTTCTCCTTTGATTTTGCGGTTAAATTTAGCTAGGATAAGCTCGAGTATTTCAGTCATGGCAGTTTCTTGGCCAAGAAAGAAGGGGTTCTGGTTAGGAATGAGGGATTGGGTTGGAGCTGGGAGAAAATGAAGTGGCATGTCAACACTACCGCCTTACTCACTTTTGACACGTAGCTAGTGACTTAATTGTTTATTTCAAAAACTGTGGCACCAGTATGGAACACGCTGAAAACATTACGACCATAAACAACATTTAGTCGCTCATGAATCAGCTTTAATTACATGTCCAATCCCCAGCTTCAATAACGTGCAATTTAATCCTCAGATCTTGAAGGGTCACATTTAAATTTTAAATAACCTATGAATAATCTAGTCAATCACAAATTCACGATGATAGAGCGAAAATTATGAAAAAATGTGACATCTCAAGTTCAATATTTTCTCATGCTTTATTCAACTGTGTAATAAAAATGGGTCACTATGTAAAATAACCAAAATGTCTCTCTTAGCTTAGCTTGCTTAAATGATCAATTTTACTTATTCTTTTAGCTACTATACCTTACTAAATAGAGACTCTAGCTTCCAAATAGTATTCTAAGTATAATAATTACTAAAGTAATCTTGTTACCTTAGTAATCCTGGTCTCCCATGGGCATGGTCATCGCACTTGGTGTTTTTGACACTCCATAATCTTTAAGAAAATCATGACCCTTGTGGTTGCACCTTCATTTTATATTCAGCAAAGCAATAATGAGGATTGAAATTGTAATTACTAATATGTTCTTGATTCTGTTGAGTTGTGCATTGTTTTTTTCCCCCCTTTTTAGAAGTTCGACATATGCCATGGTCCTACATGGGAGAAATTCTAAGTTATCTTGGTGTTATAATACTCCATAATCTTCAAGGACAAATTGTGACAATTATGGTTGCATCTCGGCTCCATATCTAGTGAAGCAGTGATGAGCTTTGAAATTCTGATTACAACGCATTTCATGTTATGCCTTGTTTTTTTACTTATTAGTAGTGTGATAAAGTGGCGGATCCAAAAATTTTACAAATTAAATGGGGTTTAAACATATATATATATATATATATATATATATATATAATTATTAAACCTTAACATTAAATGATAAACTTATAAGTTCGCATATATTGCAATGTAATGATAAAAAAAATTAGAAAAAAATTTGAAAAATGCTATAATTTATTTTTTTCCCTATTATTGTTCGACGGCTAAAAAAATATATAAACTATAAAGAAGATGAGTGAAATATTTATGTTATATATAATGTTAGAGAAAAAAGGCTATTACTTAATTTATTAACTTTATCTTTTGTTGAATTAGTTTCACAATTTTTTCTTTGAATTAGAGAAAAAGAGTTGCAAAACAAGTTTTAGGCCTAAATAGGAAAAAGTTTGAAAGTTTCCATTATTCTAATTATCATCAGAAAGAAGAGATTGACTTATTTTCTACTACCTCTATCTTATATTCTTTGCACTATTTGACTTTTTCGTATAGTTTGACTTGAATTTATTCATATTAGTATTTGTTAGAAAAAATTTTTAAAAAATATATTTAGAAACTATATATCTTGATTTATCATTCTTATATAAAAGTTCTTCATTTATATATTGAAATGTTGAAAATAAAAAATCATAGATTAATTATTGAAAAGTAAATAGTGGAAAGAATATGGGACGAAATGAGTATATTTCTTAAAGTAATAGGGATATGTTATTTTATTCCTATAGATATTATAAAAATTATAGGAATCCATTAAAAAATTTAGAGGAGTCAAATTACTTAATTATATATCTTTTACTAATATTTTTCAAGTAAAAGGAGATTCATGGACCCTAATAACTTATACATGGATCTGCCTCTAGTGTGACATACACTTTGGTCCAGCATGAGAGAAAATTAAAGTCATCTCTAAGTAAACCATAATCAATATGGTTGCACCCTGATTCCCTATCGAGTGAAGGAATAATAAGCATTGATATTTTGATTACTAGCATGTATTCGATTCCATGCCATGTTGTGCACTTTCCCCCTCTTTAGTAGTGTGACATACACCCTGGTCCCACATGGAAGAAATTCAAAGTTATCTTGTTGTTTACAATACTCCATAATCTCTAAGGAAGTTTCTACCATTATGATGACACCTCAATTTAATACAAGTGAAGCAATGATAAACACTTAAGTTGTGATTACTAGCACAGCCTTCACCTCATGTTGAGTTCTGACCCTTTTCTTCCTACTAAGATGTATCATGGTCTCATATATGAGAAAATTAAAGTTATACGTTGGTATAAAGCCAATGGGAATTATCTAGTTTATTTTCATGTACTAAACAGATACTCAACCTAAGGTACTTTCAGTCAATTTTATCATTAAATCAAAAGTGGGTATTTAACCTTAAAATACTTTCAGCCAATTTTACCATTAAATTCGATAAAAAATTTTGACATGACATTTATTAAAGCTAAAATAAATTTAAAATAATAATTTTGATCCCAAACTTTTTCAAACTTTTTCAATCAATAATTCTAAGCCTTATACTTTTAAACCCGAACTTTTTCCATCAACAACACCAGTTGTGACATAGTAATCCAATTGCCCTCGCCACGTTCTCTTGGCCCTCCATTTCCCCTTCCTTCACCACTTTAGCAGCGGCCCTAAGCTTCCCTCTTCGATGATCGACTTCCTGTAGCGATCGTTGTCCCTCGCCAAGGAAATAAGCAACGCCACTGCTTCAGCCTGATCCTCGACCGATCCAGTGTACAAAACTGCAATCTGCTCCGAAATTAGACACAGAATTGGCTTGTTCAGGTGATCAAAGGCAAACCCAAGTACTCATACCCTCAAATCTTCTGTCGGCGATGAGAGCGAGATCGGCTTGCCGAAGATTTGCTCAACGAAAGCATCTTCATAGTTGTACCTTGTTGTTGATTCCAATAACATCAACCCTGACCTGTACTGTTCCGCAGCTATCGAACCGACCATTTTGTCCTCCATGGATCCCTGCAGCACCATCCTCGGCCACGCCTCTGCATCCCTGCCCCAAAACCTATGGGACACATCACAAGTCAGATAAGAGTCATGGCACGGTCAAATGAGAGAGATGGTAGCCTTACTGAGAGGTGCATAATCCTCGGACTCTAGTGAAGATAAAACCTAGCCTTTGGGAGTCCGGCGGTAGTGGCAACAACTACCGGGAAGGAGGATTAGAAAATTATAAAGAGAAAGATTGACGGATGGAGAAGAGAAGAAATGCCAGACATTTTAAAGATTTGGTATTCGGTCAGTTTGGGATCTGAGATTTGTGTCTATATTCTATTCAAGTTTGAAAAGAAAACATATATGTTGGCTTGGGGGGGCTAAGATTGGAAGAAAAGACGGAGAGAGGGGAGGAAGAGGACTACACATTTGAGTGCACAGACAGAAGTCTTGAATTATAGTCTACAATTTACTTCAACGCTAACACAGGAAGGACCTAAGGCTGAAGAGCCTCCAGGACTTGGATTTCCAGAGACACAAAACCAGAAAAGAGTCCAGATCACCATTCATTTATCTATCCAGCCACAACTACAGGTCAATCAGTAAAACAGTAATAAAACCAGTAATTAAGTAAAGCATTGTAGCTTCAAATTCAACCTGCGAGACAGTACAGCAAGGGAATGAATTTTTATAGAAATCGAAAACTCAGTAAGCACATCACTAAACATGCGACCTAGCATCTTTAGCTAGAACCTGCAAAATAGACAGCAGGAAACACAACAACTACTGACAATATAATTCGTAATGCAACTTCAACAATGCAAACAAACAATGATCAGCAGAACAACAACACATCAGCAATCAGAAGCTACATGGTCCAAGTACGCATAAGAAAGAACAGAAATAACAAGACAGAACATGATGCATGAATGCAGAAGAATACAGAACTAATAGACTGACAGAAACAACAATCAGAACAATTCACTTGGGCCAGTCAGTAATCAAATCAGCAA
This sequence comes from Aquilaria agallochum, assembly GCA_000696445.1. Classification (NCBI taxonomy): domain Eukaryota; kingdom Viridiplantae; phylum Streptophyta; class Magnoliopsida; order Malvales; family Thymelaeaceae; genus Aquilaria; species Aquilaria agallochum. Next base: position 29,841 of record KK902513.1, read on the forward strand.
GCAATCCAATACAATGAGCTCAATCTGGGGGTTTTAGAACAGAATGACCATGCAATTTAGTGTCGTAGCTAGAGACTCCTCCCCCTATTGCTTGCTGATTCCTGGAAACCAGATTAGTTTCCCTATTGGTCAGTCACAAATTCCAGAATTCCCAAGTAATTCCCCTTATCTGAGAATCCATGACCATCCAATATTAACTAAAGCTTGCCAGAGTAAAAGGTCAAAGCATTCAACTGAAAATGAGTTGACAGCCTGTTGAGATGCATCAATTCAATATGGTGACCCGTTATTTAACCAGCTAAGATTTTCCACTTATGCAGGCATTAACTTTTGCTCCAACACCAAGGTTTAAAATTCAACGAAAAACCAATTGGTGCTAGATGAAAATACCACACAATAATATTACGCTTTGGGTTGAAATTTAGTGACTTTAACATAGAAGTCAAGAAACAGACTTCCACTAACAAAAACAATAGTTTTACGTGCAACATCAATGATTACAAGAGGGTGGGAACTTGAATTATCATCTACAGAATTAGCTAGGACAATGAGTTCCCTCCGGATGATGGGGCTCTGGGGTTAATGAAAAACAAAAATCTGAAGCAGCTAAATGGCTTGCAAATAGAGATAAAAAGGCAAAGAAAAGACACACCAGAGCCCCATTCCATCACATAATCAGCAAAATCTACGACTAAAATAATCTATTTACAGAAAGTACTTCATCCGATTATCCCTCCTCATGGCATTGTATACAGCTTGAACCTGGGAAGCAAACAAAAAAATTTCCCTGAGGATGCATTTACCTTTATCCCAGTATTTTGGCAGCATTTATGTAAGATGGAGGTTTATAGACAGGTAATAATAATTCTGTCTGTGTTCTGAAATATATAGATGCATAAGTGTAGAGAGAGAGAGAGAGAGAGAGAGAGACCTGTTCACTGGAAACAACACGAACAGGTCCAATGTTGACAGATACATACTGGCCCCTTGATGATAACTTCTGCCTCACTCGCTCCTGCCATGATAAACTTACATTCGATATCATTCTCTTTCCTACAGTTATGACATGGTGAAACCAAATGGTCAAAAGCAAAATGAGGATGAGGAAGAGTCTCAATATGATGCAAGTTATTATATGCAGCCACAATTTCGGGCATTAGCCACTTAAATTCAGTCTTTGAAAAACTCAGCAGCAATGCATATCTGAATAGTAATGCATCTCAAGGCATAAATTTAACGCATCTCAAAAAAACAATGATACGGGAAACAGACTTATTTTGTTGTATCAAATACAGGAATAACTCAATAGTTGCTCAATCGTGCAATTAATGCAACTCTAATCCATTCCAAACTNCCTGTTGAGATGCATCAATTCAATATGGTGACCCGTTATTTAACCAGCTAAGATTTTCCACTTATGCAGGCATTAACTTTTGCTCCAACACCAAGGTTTAAAATTCAACAAAAAAGCAATTGGTGATAGATAAAAAAACCACACGATAATATTATGCTTTGGGTTGAAATTTAGTGACTTTAACACAGAAGTCAAGAAACAAACTTCCACTAACAAAAACAATAGTTTTACGTGCAACATCAATGATTACAAGAGGGTGGGAACTTGAATTATCATCTACAGAATTAGCTAGGCCAATGAGTTCCTTCTGGATGATGCGGCTCTGGGGTTAATGAAAAAAAAAAATCTGAAGCAGCTAAATGGCTTGCAAATAGAGATAAAAAGGCAAAGAAAAGACACACCAGAGCCCCATTCCATCACATAATCAGCAAAATCTACAACTAAAATAATCTATTTACAGAAAGTACTTCATCCGATCATCCCTACTCATGGCATTGTATACAGCTTGAACCTGGGAAGCAAACAAAAAAATTTCCCTGAGGATGCATTTACCTTTATCCCAGTATTTTGGCAGCATTTACGTAAGATGGAGGTTTATATACAGGTAATAATAATTCTGTCTGTGTTCTGAAATATATAGTTGCATAAGTGGAGAGAGAGAGAGAGAGAGAGAGAGAGAGAGAGAGAGAGAGAGAGACCTGTTCACTGGAAACAACACGAACAGGTCCAATGTTGACAGATACATACTTGCCCCTTGATGATAACTTCTGGCTCACTCGCTCCTGCCATGATAAACTTACATTAGATATCATTCTCTTTTCTACAATTATGACAGGGTGAAACCAAATGGTCAAAAGCAGAATGAGGAGGAGGAAGAGTCTCAATATGATGCAAGTTATTATATGCAGCCACAATTTTGGGCATTAGTCACTTAAATTCAGTCTTTGAAAAACTCAGCAGCAATGCATATCTGAATAGTAATGCATCTCACGGCATAAATTTAACGCATCTCAAAGAAAAACAATGATATGGGAAACAGACTTATTTTGTTGTATCAAATACAGGAATAACTCAATAGTTGCTCAATCGTGCAATTAATGCAACTCTAATCCATTCCAAACTGTGAGTTTCTAAGCTGCTTGCTCAGTCGTGAAGCCACTTATGACAGCAGGATTCCAGCTTTTTTTTTTATTTATGACCATTTCTGAAGTTGCCCTCCTTTTCAACAGAGTGTTGACTAATATTTAGCGTCCACCAATAGACTCTATTCTAATACTATAATCATATATCCTAAATATACACTAGGAAGGCCTTAGGCAGATGTTTTTTTGTTGAGATTACAGGATTTCTACTACCTTTCAAGCCTCCTAAAGGACAAGTGTGAACAAAACTCTAAACATAAGCAACAAAGCATTAACGATTAAACTGCATTTCTCTTGTTTGCCTACCATCACTAGCAAGATGAGTTAGAAGGAATTTCAAAGATTTTTTGAACTTTGCTGCGTGTGCAAGGGTCCAAATCATGCTGAAAAAAAGTCTCTACTGACATCTTCATTGACATAACTTGGCACCATCCATCTAGGTTTCCAATTTTTTTTCAAAGCAAGGAAAAGGAGCATGTCTCATTTCCAGAGTACATGATCTGAGTAGCCAAATCTTCAACTTTTCTTCACAAATGAAGAAGATGGTACGGGAGAAAATAGTCTTCCTCAAATTAGCCTTAGAGCTCCTGTCACTGGACATTTTCAACCAATTAATGATTGAGACCAAGGAGGAGGACACCATCCATCTATTTTTAGCCTAGGCATCATAAATCTGATGCAGTCAGATCTTCTTAAGGTCTTGGAGCCACTCTTAAAATTCTACAGGCATCACAACTAAAAACTATTCGCTCTTTCTTTCTCTCACTTCTACTTCTTCCCTCACTTAAATACAAACACAAATGATAGCCACCATCTCGTGTCTATCTTGTTCAAATCCAGCTGAACCAATAAAAGGACAAAAGGTACAATTTTATAATATATGTATCCACGCTTGTACTTCTACTGCTATGAAATTCCTAAATGCAGTGACTAATTTGCCTATGTGTCTGATTATCTACATGTAACACAAATTTCTAGAGTGGCCTAATGGGTATAAAACGAGTTCACTGAGCAGTAGGTGTAAATGGATAAAATAAAACAATCAATCACTCCAGAATCCTACAAGTGCTCATCAGCTAACATAAAGAGAAATTCTAAAGCCAGTGAAAAGAAGATTTGGTCCCCCAATCTGGCAGCACCCAGCAGCATGTAAGAGGAGAGGATAACCATCCTCCTCTATATTCTATACAGATCTTCCTCTCATGATAAACTGAACTTGGCATATATGAGAAAATTCCATCATCCCTTGTATAGAACTTATCAAAATTCAGTATGGTGCCAAATTGACAAGGGAATATTCTGAGATAACAAAATAACATCTGCACAAGCTCTAAGCATAATTTTCTTTAATTTACAGTCTCTAAGTAATTTGCAAAATCCAGCACCCAGAAATTTGGCGTAAGTCATTCAGGTTTTTTTTTATAACTCAAACATTTAACCTTGTGAATTACGAGTTAATGATTATATTACTATGATGTTTCAATTTCAACCTTGAAGGTATTTGATGTTGTAAAATAACATGCGTTCTGGATCTTCTCATTACAGCTATATTAGAAACAGAAAACTAACCGTTATTATATATAACTCTTGTCAGTTTGTAAACAGATTTCATTTCTACTACCACACCACTCTCATTGACAAGCTCATCTATATCAGCTGTCAAGAAAATCGTTGGAACTTATTTGGAATCCTAAGAAACAATGAAAAAGAAAGGGAGACCAAGGGAACAATAACACAAGATAGCAACGTGTTCACAGCAGTATTGCATACTAATCATCAGTAACTTACTCTCTGTGTCAAATTGTCAATTATGTGAATTTATGAGGGGGAAAAAGTTAAATCACCTAGACCCCACTAGCATAACAGATAGGCACGTACCTGAGGAATGGGCTGCCGTATCACAGATTCAACAGCAACAACCATAGACTGCACAAAGTCATCCCCTCCAGTTCCAATTGCTATAAACCCTCTGACAGTGGGGTATGAGTTGACCTACTAGGTCACAAGATAGCATGATTCAAAATATTGAGCCAACTTTCTAAGTGGCCAATCTATGACCCTCTAGTACCATATGACAAGAGGAATTTACTAAAAAACTTAATGTACAATTAAACATGCCATAAAATCGTCTTATACATTCAATTTTATCAGATGTGCTAAGAACGCCAGAACTAAAAAGAGGGAGCACCTTCTTGTCCAAAGCAAAACCACTCATCAATAGCATCATCTGTGCCAGTACCTCCAATGATAACATTTGTTGTTTGCCTAACTCTACCTTCTGTTTTTGATACCTCTGGATCAATTACCAACCAAACATTGCAATGTATAAATTTGTCGCTTCTTTCACAAGTGAAGAATAAGCAACAGTGGATAGAGCACAGAGAGGCAGCTATAGTTAGAATGGCAGGCAGCTGTCGAAAACCCCAGGTAAAAAAAATATTTATTTCCCTCAGAAAGACCACGACTGAAGCCACTATGGTCATTATTCTGAGTGACCATTACTGTCATGCTACAAAAGCAAATAGCAATTAACAAAGTTTCTGATTGCTACATTTAGCAAGCATGACAATCAGTTCAACTGCTTCCCCAGCCCCAAGCAGAATACGACAACAACAATGATACATAAAAAGATCAACAAAGGAAGCAAGAGTAACAATGGTCCCCAGAAATTGAAAATGATATTTGTAGCCAAAATCGCTAGACATGGAAGTGGTACAAAATGCTCTAAAATTGGCATCTTGACTAGGCAACTGCCATGCATTGCCATGTTATGTCTTCACCTGCATAAAGCATTCACTCAGACGCTATCCCAGGAAGCTAACTTAAGTAAAAGCCCAACCAATTGGCATCATCTACCTCCGAAATACATATAAATATCCAAATTAACATGCAACCAGGAACTAGGTTCAAGGAATTCAAAAAGTTTCTCCGGTTGGAAAGAAAAAAAAAAAAAAAGGAACCGATGGACATCCTCTAAAGTCTAAAGTGCTATGATATTAAGGACAAAACCGCCCTGGCCCCCTCCCCCCAGTAAGTCCCAAAAGAATCGAACTGAAGAATGCTACAAAACCAGTTTCATTTCAATATACGCAANCAAAATTTCTGGACGGAAATGAACGGAAGCTCCCACTCTGATGCAGAGGTCTCCATGGCTCCGACGCCATCACTGATCGCAACACGCTCCTACAAGCCATTTCCGGATTTTAGCTCTTGATTTTTGATTTTCTGTTTACTTTGTGTTCTCAAGAATTTATACTCACCCCATTCCCGGCCGGTAATCTACATCGACTTAACGAGATTTTTTCTCCATCGCTCCTGCTACTTGAAAGGCAATACTACCCTTTCGTTGTGCCACCCCATTCCATTCAGATCAGCACTCCTAATTTGCTCCTGAACTATGATCGGCTTTTATGATTAACGTCATAATTTTAGATAATTTATTTAATAGTTATAGTGAAATTGTTGAAGATAAAAGTTACTTATTCTGTTTCAAAAGTTTTGATACATTTAATTTTTTATTTTATTTTAATTTAATTTTATTTATATTATTATTTATTAAAAAAATAAAAATATATATATTTAGAAACTATATATATTGAATTATCATTCATATATAAAAAATTTTTATTTATATATTAAAATGTTGAAAATAGAAAGTCATAGATTAATTGTCAAAAATAAATGGAGTAAAACTTTTGGGACGGAAGGAGTAAAAATTACTCTTAAATATTTTTTTCAAAATTCTGATATATATGCTAATACTAATGCCAAATGGGATCTTGATTATCTTTAATACAGGAAGTTATTTTTTGCGAAACAAACGTAAAATTTTTATATATCAAAATTATGTTGGCGATACTAATTTTCAAAAATTATTTTCAATAAATGAAACACATCTAGTAGCTATTGAACCGTTTGCAGTAGTAATTTCTAATTGTTTATCGTAACTTATTACGTTTATGATGGATGAATATAATTCTTTTTCTTGGGTTTTCTGAGTAGATGCAACCTCCATTGAGCGGCGAGAGAAAACAACGTGTATTAATAAAACTTTAGTGGACAATAGAAAACGTAAATGGAAAATACTACTAGAATCAAGAATCAAATCGTACGATTTGGTAAATATTATTATTATTATTATTAAAATAAGAGCAAGAAAGAAAAGACCACCTGTACAATTGGAGGTGCCCAGCATGCCGGGTTAACATGAGCCCATCCCGGACTCAGCTTGGGTCAAACTTGATCTAGCTCGATTAAACCCAAACTTGACCCAGCATGGAGTAGACTCGAGAGAAGGCATGGCAAATGTGGGCCAGGAAAATGAAGAAACTGCAAGTGAGCTTAGCCTGGCCCACCAACCCACACAACCTAGACCTAGATCTAAACTGGCCAAGCTAGGCTAGGTCATCCATTTCCAAGTGATTGTTGGCAATGTTCAAATATTCAAAAAAAGAAAAATTTTAAGACTTAAGTAGAAAAGTTGTAAAAAATTTAAGATTAAAATTGGTCTTTATCTCGACTTTTCCTATGTTGGTGTTTCTAAACCTTTTGGAAAAATATCAATTTGTCTTTCACTATATTTTCTTTCAAATACTTTAAAAAAATGATCATCCATTCTCTTACATTTAAAAGAACAAATCTTCTTTTTTGTTCAATTTTTCCAAAAGAGATACAATATTTTTTTCTAGTTATGCATCAAATGATAAAAAATTATACTTTGTTGATGATATCTTTGTTGTCATCGTTTAAATTAATGTTATACTTGCCTAGCTTAGAGCATACTTGACACGCAAAATTGGTTATTGTTCAATAGGTCTTATCAATATTATTCTTTTTCAGTTTAGGAAAACTATTGTTTTATTTATTATTTTGGAAAATTTTCAAACTCATTAATAATCTTCTTATTCTGTATGAGTTTAGTAGAGATTACTTTTTAATGACTAAAAAAATTATTTTGAGATATTTTTTATTCTTTGAAACTTTTAATCATTCTTTAAGATGTTCAAAAATATTTTTAATTTTTTTTAAAAAACATATATTTTTTAGATTTCTTATTTTCAAAATTTGAAAAACGTTAAAAATTATTAACAAAAATCGACTCAAATAAAAATTAAAAAATTGTAAGGAAAATAAAATATTTTTACTTGAAAAAATATAAGAACTTAGATTTTACTTTCCAGTTTTTTTTTTCTAGAACATTTCATCATTTTTAAGTGTAAAGCACATTCAAAATGATTAAGTGTCATTTAGCTTTTTTATTAATAAAATTTACACCGGTGATGGTATTTTTCCTCAAATAAAAGTTTATTTAATCAAATTACACTCAAATAATATTTTAAAATATGTTTCAATACTTTTTAGTGAAATCAAGAAAAACTCGGCTCAGTACAAACCTACCCTAGCTCAACCTGCCTTAATACGGGCTAAGCTTAGGTCAAGATTTCCGAACCCAAACCCGGCTAAGTTGGTCCACTGGCTACCTCTAGGTGCAATCATAGACATCAGCTAGCAGGCAACCATAAACTCATAGACCAACCAACAAAATAAGAATGGTCAATAGTCACAACACATTACAATAAGAGCCAAGGGCACACTAGGAGTTACGACCACCAAACCAGAGAACAACGCCTGTCATAGCAACTTTTCAAAACTAGTCAACCACCACGATCGCCTTATTCAACAATTGTAATTTGTATCATAGAAATTTAGGGTGATCATTCAGTTAAAACTAAATTAGAATTTTCAATTTTTAGTCATAATAAACCGAAATAATCAAATTGAAGAATAGACCAAAGTACAGCCAAATCAAATTTTTTTAAGTTTTGGTTTTCAATTCAGTTTCAAACCAAAATAATCTGAATACTACTTTTAAGTTTTAATCCACATCCAATGACTAAAATGTAAAATTAAGGACATGGGCACCTTCATTAACCAGTTAATAAAAAATAGAGGGCTAATTCCAGGTTTTAGCCAAATTGAATTCCAATCCATTTTTAGTAAATGTTCTTTTGGTCCGGCCTCACATACATGCATGTTCTTGGGTTTGTCTGATCTTGATCCGATCAGTTGAATCTCTTGGTTTTTTAGGACCCAATGTAGACATTAAAATTTAATTGGGTCAAAAACAAAATAAACCTAACTTAAATTGTCTGGCTCATTTAAAAAATAATGTCCAAAAAATTCAAAAGTTCATCAATTTTGAAAAATACAAGTTTAAGAAACCCAATTGTTTGAGCCAAAAAGCAAGCAATCGGAGGCCCCGAAAGAATACTCATTATACTATTTTAGCCAAAGTCCATTTTTGGTAAATTGAACCTCAAAGTCCAAAATTATCAAAGACCATGCATACCTATCATTTGGCTCAAATATGCTAGAATATTCTATAATGTACCATTAATTATCCTTTTAAATTAAATAATTAGAATATTTAAAGGGAGATAATTATCATATTTATTCTCTCTTGAGATAAATACAGAAATAAATATGTGATAATTATCATATGTGATTTTCTTGAACTAAACCACATTTTCTTTACACCTATAAATAGGCCTCCTAGGATAAAGAATAAGGGGACAGAAACAAAATTAGAGAAGAAGCAGAACTAAGGAAAAGGAAAATTTCCCTACAAAAAGCTTTCTCACCAGCTCTTGAAGCCGATCAAGCACAAATACTCGATGGGAAGAGAAATCAAATTCAAGAAAGATCAAATTCTAGTTTCAAGGCAAGATTTAAAGAACGTGGGAAAGAACGTGAAGAATGCGGGATAGTGCTACATCAAGTTCAAATTCATATATGGTGGAAGTGGTAGAAATGTGAAGGATTTGTTTCTACACTATATCAAGTTAGACTTTAAAGAAAAGCGGCAAGAAAGTGGCGAACATTGCCAAAAGCCCTCAAATATAAAGAGTATAGCAAAAAGTCCTAAACCGAATGAAGTGGTAAGAACATTGGTTCATGTTCACCAAAATAAACTTCGGAGTTCGTATCCGTGAAGAAGTTATTCGTGCCTCTACCAAAAGCTCGAAGCATTAATCAAAAGATTGTGCATATGTGAAGCATGCTGGAGAGTCGATCCCTCAAAATCTCTATTTTAAATTTTCAAACTTTTAATTTTTACTGTAATTAATTTCAAAGTGTAATTTTTACACACGAAGCACAATTTTTTGGACCCCAAATACACAACCGAAGGCCTAAATAAAGACTTATTATCAAAATAACAAAAAAAATGTAATACTCCTAACCCACATGAGTATAAATTGTGTATGGTGAAATCATCAAAAATAAAAATGTAGTACTCCTAGCCCGTCTGAGTATAAACTATGTATGGAAAAACCTTAAAAAAATGTAATATCCTAGCTTGCATGTGTATAAACTACGTATGGCAAATTCCTCAAAAAGAAAAATGTAATATTACTGGCTCACAAGAGTATAAACAGTGAATGGCTAAACCAAATGAAAGTTTTCTTTTTGAGCTATGCTTTGCTTGTCACTTAGTTTAAGTAGATCTTTTTTGAGAGTGTTATTCAAAGGTTGGAATTAGGTAAAATGATAAAATTCAACAACAAAAGAAAAATCTTCATTCTATTCTAAAATCCTACCACAGCCTACCTAATCCTAAAAAGGAAAGAAAAATAAAGTTACATGGAAATGATGACCCAACCTCTAGAAAAAAATGTCTAAAAGTGTCATCTCAAGTTCTTACCTTCACCAATTTATTGCTTCAATCCTAGATTTTCCTGCAACTAAGCAATCTTTGATTTCTTTGCGTGTTACATCCAAGGAATTAAGTGCTTTAAGAGATGTCTGACGCTCATCTCGGAATATATCAATTGTAGTTGATAAATCGGCTATTTGCTATTGTATCTTCTTTATTGGGGCATTAACATTCTTCATGGTGTTAGCATGTGAATCTATCTTCTCAGCAAAAGTTATTACCTGTGAAGTATGAATGCCAAATTCTCCCTCAATAGAAGTAAACTCCCTCTGATTCACCTTTGGATCTGACAACTACATGGCTTCGTACCACTGTGAAAAGTACATCTCAGTTTCTTTTAGTAGAGAATCTATCTTTCAAATAAAGGGGAGCAATCCACAAAGAAACATTTGGTTAAAAGCTTTCAAAATTTCATCCTTCTTGCAATGCCAACAATCTTATAATGAAGCAAACCCATTTTCCAAAGCATCATCACCTTCATTCTTCAAGTAGTCTATAAGACCACAGTAAAGAATCTCATTGACAATATCTATTGAAGCAAAAAACTTATTTGGCATACTAGAAGCACAAAAGATTATTGATGCAATTTGTGAGTTTTTCTTCAAAGGATGAGTCATCGAGACTGTATCAACAACAGGTGTCCTGCATTAGGAAGCAATGGCCTAGCCACTCAACATAAGTTCCACTTCATCTTTGTCATTTGAATTATTTTTGATAGGATGATCAGATAAACCATCTAGAACTCCAATATTTTCAATTCAATGTGCCAAGTCCTCTCCAGAAAAAAGATGTTGTGATTCTAGTACATCAGGGAAAACTGTAACCAGAAGAAGATTAGACAGACTAAAATAAATGAATGAAAAAGATTTTGGATTAAAATAGAAAGGAAACATTTACCTACATTAAGAGACTTTGGGGACATGCCAAGGCTGTTCCCTAAGCTTCAACAAAAGGAAGAGCATTTGTTGCTCAAAGCTTGCACACTAGGTTTTGGCAAAAACTACTAACGAGGTTTCAACTTGTTCTTTTTTCCTGTAGAGGTCGTTGATACTCCCATCACTAAATGGTTCTTTGAATCCAGGATTTGCCCATTAACTAAGATTGGTGGAACTTTAACAATAGATAATCCCAAGCTTGGTTTATCGCTCTTTGACAATATAGAAACTAAATTTTTTTCCAAAGCATGAAGTACCTCATTTTCCCACAAATTTTTATAGCTCAGGTCAACTTGTAAGCCATTGGTAAAAGAAAACTTAGGGATGTGAAACTTAGCACATGTGCCAGTCCAAATTAAAGACAACCACAAATCATACAATGAGTTAAGTCGAGAATGGAGAGCAGTGAAGTTTGGGTTACTAGAAGCCTATGAAGAAAACTATGCTACCAAGCAAACCAATGAGGATTATAGTCTCTGAGATGAAGGTATTATTACGATGATATGTCAAGTACCCAGGGCAGAGGCTTATCATGAAATTTGCTGTATTTTACTCTCTTTTCCCATCATCAGCACACTCCCTTGGATTCACTATAGCTGGCATAGGATTTCATGAGAAATCGCTAGATGGAAGTCCATCATGTAGTAAAGACCTAAAATTAATAGCGGAATGTTCCCAATGTTAATGAGCATTTAAGGCTCCACAAATTTACTGGATCAAAGGACAAGGAAAATCTTTGCTCATAATGGCATAAACTTTTCATGGAAAATGTAAGCTGGCCTAAACATAAAGGAAATGACCAAGAAATGCTACTTTCACCCTTTCAAGAGGACGAGACTTTCCATCAAGTTGCCTAGTCTCAGAAAGCGCTTTACAAATGCATGCCAGGATGGAAGGTACCAAGCAAAAAATGACTTATTGTGTCATCTTTGATGCAGTTTTGAAAGTTTTGGGCCATTAGTCATCGTTGAAAGGAAGAACATAGCGGTAAAGACATAAAGCCAAGTAAGTGGCAACTTTGAGCTCATCACAAAATTTTGGATAAGTAGAACACCCAACTTGGGGAAAATCAGCAAATCAAATGGAAAATCAGAATTCTGGGAAGCCATCATAAATGGTTTTTTTATTTGTAAACTTTTAATACCTCGGCCACCACAATCATACTTAACCTGAGTTGCTATTTGATATTGCTTAGAAGCATGAGGATTAGACATAGGATCTTTCACTTAAACTCGAAAATCAATCCAATCAACATGAGAAAACCTGCCTTTCTTCTTGCTAGAAGCCATATCTGAGAAGGACTTGAATAGGTACATATATGTCTCTGGAAAACCATCTACAGTATGATTCACAAGCTTTGCATAGCTTGGCACAACCTCTTCATAATACTCTCCATGGATGGAAATGCTACTGATCTTATGTAACTCCTTAAACGGTATGCCAATTTCACATTCTGAAATGATAAAAGTATTCATGCTAGGAGACTAAGCCTAAACCAAAACACGATACATCTCATTCAGTTGATGGTAGTCAAAACGCTTTGACGATAGAAGCTAAGTTGTTAAGCCCGTTCACCTATAACAAACCACAAGTGCTAATAGTTTGCTCCTTAAATCCATGCCAATATTGAATCTCACCTCTTAGATCAAGGGAAGAGCCCCACTTCAGTTGGCAACAGGAAATAAGCTCTGCAACATGCAACCTTGGAACGTTATGAACATTTATATGGGATAGGGGAAAATGCAAAGGCGGTTAATGATCGGGCAAGACAATATCTCTAAGAACCATATCCTTCTTCAAGGGATACTCACTAAGCCTCGACATGTTTGATTCCTCAAGTTAGTCTAGAAGCTCCATGGCATAGGAACCAATAGAAGAATAGCAAATGACGAACTTAAGTGGACTAGCATCTCCTCCAAAACGTGTCTTCAAGATGGCCTTCGGAAGTATCAAATACTTATCATTTCTAGACTCAACAATCTCGTCAATCTTCACAAGCCTGAAAGCTAGTACAATTTTTGAGGGCATTTTTGGGGTAGCCATCTTGCAATAAAATATCCTACTCAGAAAAGGAACTTGATATAGTAGCAGAAGCAATAATGATCACCCTATAGCAAAAGGACTTAAGTAGTCCATGATCCAAAAATAGGCACAAAGACAAGACTGAAAAGATTCGCCTTAAAACTTAAAAGGTTCGTCTATGCCATCGGGATCTAAAAAGATTGAAAATTCAAAAATCAAAGTTTGAAGACGATCTATACATAAGCCCTTAGTTCCCCACCACACTCAGAAGTCACGAACTTAAGTAAACCAAGAAGTCCCGCAAAAAAAGTTGCATATTACTTTAGCCTACTTCAAAAGAGAAGAAATAAATAATTAATGGGCATGATTCAACAAGAAAATCCAAAAAAAAAAAATACATCAACTCGGGGATGCTTGTAATTACCAATCTGAAGGTCAACAAGAAATGTGATCGGCAGCCACTAATTACTAGGTGTCTGTTCATTCAAAAAAAAAATAGAGTAAGACAAGATGAGAAAAAGTTTGGAACAAATCGCAAGCACTTTTGTTCTCAAGAAAACGAAAAAAACAAGCAGGAGGCCAAAAGCTTGAAACGAATTGCACAAGGGAACATGCAAGCAATAGAAAACCGATTGGAATGAATATATATATATATATAAGAGAAACCCACCCATTCTCCAAAACTAATTCTTTTAGCATTTAATTCATTTCTTAAGACTAATTCCTTTAGTATTTATTTCATAATACACGTTTGTAGCATTAATTTTATAAATAAGAAACCTGGCCATTCCCCAAAACTAATTCTTTTAGCATTTACTTCATAATATAAAGGAGAATTTCACTCATTTCGAAATCCTAAAATTTATATTTTTTGTATTGTTTAATATCTTAGGCTCCCATATAGTCATAACTTCAAATTTTATATTTTGAATTGTAATTCTTGGGTGGCTTTAACCCTTAAAATTTTATTTTTTGTACATGTTAGTGATTGAATTAAAATTCCTCCCCTCTTAGTGTATTAAAACACCATTATGTTTTGCTTCCTTCTTAATGGGTCATTCATATTATTATCCCTTAATCAATTGATTTAAATAAATTTCATCTCTCTTAGTAATTTAGTAACTTTAATTTTTATTAGAGTGTTTTCTTACAATTTTATTCTCTTTAATGGTATTAATATTGTCAATCTAACTTCCTTATCCCCTTTAGCAATTTAGTAGCTTTAATTTATATTAGAGTGTTCTTATTACAAACTTATTTGCTTTAATGGTATTACTATTGTCCATACAACTTCCATTAAAATTCTAATTTTTATACATTTTAGTGATTGTATTTAAATTCCTATCCTCTTAGTATATTAAAACACCATTAGCTTTTGTTTCCTTCTTAATGGGTCATTAATATTATTGTCCATGATCAATTGTTTTAAATAAATTATATATCTCTTAGTAATTTAGTAGTTTTAATTTTCCTTAAAGTGTTCTCATTACAATTTAATTTTCTTTAATGGTATTAATCTTATCCATCCAACTTCCTCCAAGAATATTTTTTTCTGAATTAAACGTTTGTAGCATTAATTGAAGAATTTATTTTCAATAATAAGTACTTAAACTCTCTATATAGCCCTCTCTTCAAAATTCATTCATTCACGTATTCCCTCCTATATATATGTGTAAGTTCTAACATTTTGCTTTCACTGCACACTCAATATTACCAATCTTTCCTTCCATTTTTTTTTCTATTTTCCCTTACTATATATCTTCATCTCTTTACTAATTTATATTTTCAGGTTTTCACTGATGCCAAAGATGAGGTAGTCACTTAAAAAGACTGATAGATTTTTTTATCTTTAAATTTCTTTATCTTTGAATCCTTGTAATTGATGAATATTTTCTTTTATGAATCTTGTCTTATTTTTATAGTCCCCCAAAAGAACATATTACATTGCAGAAACTGTCTCCTGAAATGACCAACTGAGCTATTTAAGTAAGAGTATAGCATTTATGGGATGTTTTTAATTCTTGAAAAGGTGATCAATTTATTAATACTAATTTTTTTTTTTGTGGATGAGAAGGTATTCTTCTTTTTTTCTATTCTATTGAATTTTACAATTTATTTTTTTCTTCGTACTATAAATATGCATTCATGATCTATTATTGGCTATTATGTTTTTTTTTTTACATATAAAAGGTGTAGCAATTCATAGGTCTATCAAAAGTTTTTTGGCATTTAAATTTAAAGAGAAGCTTCGTGAAGGAAGTATTTATATCTTCAAAATTTTCACAATTCTTCCAAAGAAAAAGATATATTGAATGATAGATACATACCCATATATGATACACATTACTCATACTGCACAAATCTATGATGTGAACCACGAGCCTCGTGATTTTCCTATTCACAAATTCAAGTTCGTTACTTTTGATCAACTTAGTACACGTGTTAATAAAAAAGAACTCCTTACAGGTTTCTCTATAAGTTCCAAAATAGAATTAGATGTTGCATATATTATCTATATGCCATAATTACCATTTGTTTTTCCATGCCAGATGTTGTCGGAATTATTGTAGAAGTTGGTTTAATTGAGCCAAAAATTGTTAAGAGTGATTTAGTTGACACCATAACCATCAAATTACAAGATTTAAGGTATTTTCTACAAAATGATGTTCAATGTCTTCCCTTTCAATCATTTGTGTATATTTCTCTATTAATTCCCATCTTTTCCAAAATGTGACAATAAAATTTTACTTGCACTATGGTCAAAGTTCTCCTAAATTTTTTTGGTGAAGAAGGGACAAAATGAATCAACTTGTATTGTAAGAGTTTTTACTTCTTTGGTTGTGAAGACTTTTCAAGGTTTCTAACATATTGTACATTCTCTCATCTACATTTATCTTTGTTTCTCCTTATACTATAATCTAAACATATTAAGTATATTGTTTTCATGTATAGGTTGGCCAAGTTTAGGAACTTTAAGATTAAGCAAGATTTACCTAAATCTTCAAATTTCTGAGGTTGACACTATGAAGGGTGATTTTATGTAGGTTTCTAAAATCAATTTGTTAGTTTATAGTACATGTCTTATATTAATTAATAGCTTACCACCCATGATTTTATATCATATATTCAAATATAGCGCCAAAAATCAAGAATTCGTAAGATGAAGTTTGTTTATTAATGGGAAGAATAATAGCAATGAAGAAAAAAAGAAATTGAAAGCAACAAAATTTGTGAAATTTTCGCACTAGGTGACTGCACACATAACCAGGTAAATTTTTATATCCTATAAAACTATTTTACATTTATCCTATTTTATCTTTTTAAATAAATAAGCCTTCTCCAACCTACTTTAGAAAGTTGTCTACTGCTTGATTAGAACCATTTCTAAAATAATTATGAGATTGAGCTAGTACTATTTATCATGTCGATTAACATGGCATCGATGAAGATTAATTCCCCTACGAGCTGGATTATTTTGTGAGGAATGCAATGCACCTGTTGATTACTCAAAGTCGAGTTATGAGATTATATTGTTATTAATTGTAAACTCAATTATGTTAGCACATAATTTATGTAGATGAAATTATGAAAGATTTATAATTTTAGTATCTAAGATATAATTTATTACAAATATAGGTTCTGCAGAAAGTAATGTTCCATATCGAATAAAATACTCCTAATAGAAAATAAGCGTTTTGATAAGTTTTTTGTCACACAATTAAACTACATATACAAATAAATGAAAACACAACTTACATTCTAACATATTAACACAATTTTAATTGAAAGAGTAATTCTTGTGCATCACACGGGTTGCTCAATATATATATTATTGCATGCCTAAAATCCATCTCGGAAGACAAGGAAACTCTTGGGATGAGGCTTGTTTAATGCTCAAGTGGGCCCAAGATTTTTGCACATAAAGATGAAAAGTAAAAAAGGAAAATGGTAAGAATATGGTTGTTAAGATCAGGATCCTACTCAAAATCATTTTTTATCCTGTAAGATCGATATCATAAGATCGGATCTTAGATTGTAAGGTCCTACCAAAAGCTTAAAATTTCTTATCTAAATAATATAATTTATATAAAAGACTAATTATATTAGAAACTCAAGTAAAATTTAAGTGTCATAGCAATGGTACAACATAATTATTCTTACAATATAAGTAAAATTCAAACTTTAATAGAATATGCATCTACATAATCAATAAAATAATTAACATAAGTCTAAAAGAAATTCATAAACAAATACATTATTGACAAATAAAAAAGAGTACAATGTCCATAATTTAAATATTCAATAATTGACTTCCAATAAATTCAAAATGTATAATGATTTTTTTACACTAAGTAAACAATATAAAATTAGTAGCTTTTTTTTTTCTTGAATGAAATAAGTTCAACTTACAGAGAGAAAAAATTAGTAATTTGAATGTCTATTAATTGTAAAAAATATTATTATATATATTAAATTTATAATAAGACAGTTACCGAATAATTTAAATTATTTTATAAATTTGTTATTAGACAATTACCGTGAGTTAACAAATTTCATCCAATTAGGGATCAAAATGTCATATTTTTAATGGATTTATAATTAAAATAGGATATTTTTAATAGGTTTATAATCTAAACAGATTATTTAATAGACTAGAGATGAAAATATAATATTAGGGATCACCCATGCAATTTATCCCCAACAAAAATTAATACTTGGGTAGAATCGGTCATTTGGGAGGAGGCTTTTGATCCTATGATCTTAGTTATAATTTTACCACGATCTTACCATATCTTCGATCCTAAAATATTTTGATATATATATAATCAAGATCGCGATTATAACAACTTTAAGTAAGAGATTAGAAAAAAGCAAAAGCATGAGTACCTGCTGCAGAAACCATTGCATGAAGAAAAATACAAAAAAGAAACTTTCACATGCTCAAAAGAGGTTGAACGAGATGGACCCAGGAGAAAAAGAGGCGCTTCGGTAAAAAAAAAGGGAGGCTTACCTGGAACTTGGATGAGGAAATAATGCAAATATGGTACCAAATTTATAGTAACTTCTGGTTCAATTCAATTGGGTTGCAAAATTTAAACAAATTCAACTCCAATCTGCCCAGGGACTCAAGTTAGCCACGGAAACATTGTCAAGCAAAATTCATTCTTTGTACAAGACTGAATCACCATGTATGGAGCAATTAATTCCCGTGCAAATTGGGGATTAATTAAAGCCAAGCGGATAACGGATGCAAAAGTGGAAACAAACACGTCAAATGGTCTAACCTCAAGTTTTTTTAATTTTTAAATCAAGATTATTTTATTTATTATACCACGTAAAAAAGGTGTATAAATAAATAATCTTGAGGGGACATTTGTAGATTTCAAAATTTAATTGAGTTGAAAATAAATTAAACCCAACTTGAATTATCTAACTCATTTAAAAAAATGATATCTAACATTTAAAAGTTTATCAATTTTAGAAACTACAAGTTCAAGAAACCTAATTTTAAGAGCCAAAAAGCACGTAACCGAGGTCCCAAATGAAAATTCATTATGCTATCTTAGTTAAAGTCCATTTTTGATAAATTGGGCCTCAATGTCCAAATTAATTAAAGTTCATGTATACCGATCATTTAGCTCAAATATTTTAGAATATTCTAGAATGTTCCATTAATTGTTTTTTTAAATTAATAATTAGGATAGTTAAAGAAGATAATTTTCATATTTATTTTCTCTTGAGATAAATACAGAGATAAATATGTAATAATTATCACATGTGATTTTCTTAAATTAAACAATATCTTTTCTACATATATAAATAGACCCCATTGGGTTAAAGAATAGGAGAATCAACAAAATTCAAGAAGAAGCATAAGTAGGGAGAAGGAAAATTTTTCTATAAAAAGCTCTCTTTTCAGCTCTTAAAGCTAATCAAGTATAAACATCCCGCAAGAGGAGAAATCAAGCCAAGAGAGATCAAATCTTAGTTTTAAGGTTAGATTTGAAGAATGTGACGAGGAATGCAAAAAATGTAAGACGGTGATGCATTAAGTTCAAATTCAGATCCGACAGAAATGATGGGGAACATGAAGGCTTCATTTTAGTGTTGCATCAAGTCAGACTCTAAGGAAAACTTGCAAGAAAGTGGCAGATATTGTTAGAAGCCCCCAAGTCCAAATAGTACGACGGAACAAAAGAAGCGACGAGGAACATCAGTCCATCTTCGCACAAGACAAACTTCGAAGTTTGTGTTTATGAAGAAGCCGTTTGCGTCTCCACTAAAAGCTCAAAGTGTTAATCAAATGATTGTGCACTTGATAAACACGCTAACGAGTCAATTTCCCAAAATCTCAATTTTAAAATTTAATTTTGTAATTTATGCTGCAATTAATTTTAAAGTATATCTTTACACACAAAAATTGTGTATACACTCAATTTTAGAAGTGCTCCCAAGCGGTTGAGATCATCTGAATCTGGGACTCATCTTGCTGTATTGTCACATTCTTGGTAAGCCGGCTGATAGTTCTAGTTGACTCTTAGGAAACCGACATCTGCCCTGTTCACAAACTTGTGGTTGAAGCTTTTGCCACGGCTAGCAGAAAACGTTGTAGATTTTGGGTTGAAATAGGGAAACCTATGACTTAATGCAAGTGGTTACTGTCTGATCAGGTCACCTCTCGCTTTCAGACTAGTAGGAATCGGCTCACCACAGTCAGATACAACCGAAACATTGTAGCAGCTTTTCCATGATTTGCTTTTAACAACTTGGCAGAACTAGAGTCTAAATGCTAAATCTCCATCGGCCACAAGCCGAAGCAGTGGCCATGAGTTGGGTGGATTTGGCCAAACCTAATAAAAGCCATAACCAACGCAGTAATTGAAATAATCAACATTCATAATCAAAGTCAAACTAAAATTGATATTCTTTTCATTTGGTTTTAATTTAGACCGAACCAAAAAACCAATTAACCAGACTGAATTTTTAAACTATTTTTATTTTTTATTTTTTTTTATTTTAATCGAATAGTGATAACCATAAATAGATTTCAATGGCCAAATCAATATCATGATACATTGCAGCCTTAATTGTCTCCCTAAAACGCCCCTGCCACGCATATTAAAATCGGCCAGTCCCCACATAAAAAATAACAACACAACAATGTCAACCATATGATTTCACAATAGCCTCATTTGCTTCAGAATTTGATTCAATAAATACATTGATATCTGCCATTCCCTACATGAATACAGACAACACAACAACATCAGTTAAATGCATTCTCGATATGGTAAATTTACATAAGCTT
>KK902514.1:1102-37896 GCA_000696445.1 Aquilaria agallochum
CACAGTATCCTGATGACTCGGACTCGGATGATGAGGAGATAGTCGGGACTCCATGATGGGCGTTGACAACAACAGGTCAGCGTAATTCACCAGTTCTTGTGTTAGAGACCTTACATAATAATTTTTAGACGTAGTTAAGACTCAGTTGAAAAAACTTATGTGTTGTCCGTTGAATGTTGAATGCTTTCTTGCAGACATATATGTTGTTGTTTTAATTATGCTGTATTTGAGAATATTTTATTTTAATTACGTTTGCATACCTGTGTAATGCGAAAAATACGTATTCAAACTGCGAAAAATACGATAAAACCGAACCCTGGACCGTTTAATGTATAGTACGAACGTGCAAACGGGAACTTACCAACTTGCGCGCGTTGATAATTATCAACGGCCTCATAATCACTACCTTACCAACTGATGTAAGTTGGTAATTACCAACTGCGACAAGTTGGTAAGTTACCAACTGGTAGCAGTTGGTAAGTTACCTACCAACTGCTAACAGTAGGTAAGTTACCAACTGCTGAGCCGTAGGTAAGTTACCAACTGCTCAGCAGTTGGTAAGTATAACTACGCGATGGAAACCAAGCCTAGCGCAAGACTGTTGGTAAATTACCAACGTGAATTTTACCAACGTGTATGCGTTGGAATTTTCCAACGTGTTATTGATTGCACGTTGGTAAATAATTTTCCAACGTATCGAATACCAACTGCCAGTTACCAACGTGCAACAGTTGGTAAATTCAGGTTACCAACTGCTGCGCGTTGATAACTGGCAGTTGGTAAAGTCCTAACTTGTAGTAGTGAGTTTAGAATTCTTCTAAACTGGGAACTATTTTTTTGTCAAAAGGTTTTTTTTTCTTTTTTCATGTTTGCTCGGCCAAAAAAAGGATTTTACTAATAGCAAAAGGAAATAAAACCCCAAGGGCGATTAAGAGGATAAAAATGTTATAGGCTCGAAAAATAAGGTAGCCGTATTAGCTCAATGAGAAATCTTGCCCGCCAAATCCCTTGTGAGTCAAGCCGAAGCTCAAAGCTCATAGGAGAAATGTGCTATAAGTATAGCACGTATACACATGGTATTAAATACCGAAGTAAAATATTTTAACTTAAAT
The DNA here is from genome assembly GCA_000696445.1 of Aquilaria agallochum. Classification (NCBI taxonomy): domain Eukaryota; kingdom Viridiplantae; phylum Streptophyta; class Magnoliopsida; order Malvales; family Thymelaeaceae; genus Aquilaria; species Aquilaria agallochum. Next base: position 2,215 of record KK902514.1, read on the forward strand.
ATTTACTTTTTCTTTTTGGTTACTTTTTTGTTTGCTTTTGCTATCTTTTTTTTTTCTTAGTAGTGTTCTAACCTTAGTGTACCAATCATATAGATATCCACAGCAAATATATTGTTATTAATAAGGTATTATTTCTTTTTTCTCATGGATCAATAAATTAATTTTTTTTTGCTGAGTAATATTTATTTTGTTCTATATATTAAATTTTATTGTTAATTACAATTTACCTTCTGAGATTTAAGTGAAATTACACTTTGACCCATCTTATTTAAAAAATATACACTTTACCCCTGCATTTTTAATACAGTTCAACAATAACTTCTGAAATCTTAATTTAGATTATACGGTTGTCATCTTCAAGTAATTTCAATCTATATAGTATTTTTTTTACAATTAATTGACATTTAAAAGATAATATTTTAAAAACTAAAAAAAATAGAAAGAAAAAACTGATAATATAAAATATTTATTAACTATAGAAAATACCATACAATTTGAAACTATTGAAAAAGGGCTACCATAATACCTAAGTTAAGATTTCAAAAGTTGCTACCGGACTGTATTTAAAAAGTAGGAGGCAAAGTATAAATTTCTGAAACAAGAGATGACAAAATGTAATTTCACCTAAACATCATGAGATAAATTGTAATTATTTCAACATTTTTTTATGTTTTTTTATATAAAAATACGTTCTTTCATATATATTTTATTTATATTTGACAAATTATGATGAAAAAAATTAGAATACATATAAAAATGGACAAAAAAATTATTTAATTTATTTCATCTTAAAATAATACTCTAACATTTTTTGCAAAATATAGTAACAATATGCGACATGGTATACTATACAGTATACCTCAAAAATAAAGTGCGGTATACATAATAGTAATGATGTTTAATTCTTTGCCTATACATGAAAAATAGAAAAACCTCACATCCAAACATGGACATAACAACAGGCCGAGAACAAATGGGGCTGTAAAGGTTATGGAGGGCAAAATTGGGTAACATAAAAGTTCCTTCAAATTGGACATTTCTTCAACCAGCTTACTTTCTCAAGTTACAACCATCAAAATTGGGTCATACATATGAAATTTTTTACTAATTTACTTTCTTAGAGATAATATGATAACAATTTTTGTGATTAATGTTAAAATTTTAGATAATTTATCAATAGTAGAGATCAAAGTTAAAGTTAAAAGATAAAAGGTATTTTCAAAACTTTAATGTTAATCACTAATGGTACTACCAAATATTACTTTAATCATTCAAAGGAACACATCAAATTGTCAAAAATCCCGTTGATCAATACTTCTATTTCACTTTACAGGCGGAGAATATAAAAGGTTTCCTCTTCTAGATGCACCATCATTGAATATATATTGCTTTGTTTTGTAGTTGAATGGTTGCTTGTTATTCACTTTCTGGAAGCACAGAAATGCAATGTAAATATCAATTACTTTTTCTACTCTACTGCTTCCATCATTTTTTAGAAAGTAAGTATCACTCAAAGAAGGGATTTCGGTCCTTTTTTTTATTTTCTTAAATTGGTTGCATTTCTGTCCCTTTTTGTGGGGAAAAAAAAAAGCAATATATGTTTCAGTGACCGATCGAGAGGGAAACTCGTAAAGCTGTAACACATGTTTTCTTGGCATTCTCCTCTTTGCTTAGACAATGGCTGTTCCTTGACCATTTTCTTAGCTACAACATGAGCTTTATAGGAATTAATGCAAGAATTTTCAGATGCGAAATTTTCTTTCTTCACACAACATATCTTTGTTCATGAAACTTAACTTGAGACTAGCTCATGAATATTTAAATCAGGGTCGTTTTAGAAACCTAGGCTAGCCAACTTAGATAATTCTTTATAATGATGATTAGGCAACTTTAGATAAGAAATGGAAAGCAGGCCTTAGAATAACCCTATCATACCAAACTCCGCCCAAGCTTGTTCATCAAATATTTGGACTTGTGTGGAGTTATGTGTACTTCAATTATTCGTGTAAATCTTCCACAAAGTTCTTCACAGATGGCCCAAAAACTTACTTGACGCGACCCAACTCGAAAGAAACTCAAACTCGAAGTAACAAAATTAATTGCCAATCTCTCTAAGACAGAGCTGGGCCGGCCCAGGTCTATATGAATAGCAACGGGAACTTTTACAATAACTGGTTGCAAGTCTATCATTTAATTCGGCTTCATGTAATTAGTTACGTGGCACATCCAATACCGCAAATTTCAATTCGCATGGGACAATTTAATTTCTGATCGAGTTGCCGACTTGCCACGTCGTTGACCGTTGCTGAGACACGTCGGGAACAATATTTGTTATGCACTTCTCACCTGCTTGCCCGATGCCGAGCGTATTAAATATTAATGCTCAGGTAAATTACACGCGCTACCCCCAACCTTTAATTATTATTTTTGTTTTAACCCTAACTTTCACTTTATTTGCTGTGTGTCTCTAACCTAATTAAAACATTTCATTTTGACCACTATGTGGACGGAACTCATCTAAATGGACGGCGAATGCGACATTAACGCTTATGTGGCATTGAAATGTCCACGCTAGCCCAGTAAATACACCAGTCATTAATTTTGGAGAGGAAAAAAAATGGAAAAATAGAGAAAACAGAGGAAAGGGACGATTCATCAGTTATCAAAGCAGAGCAGAGACAGTGGAGAGAGAACAGAATGAGAGAGAGAGAGATATAATATTTTAAAATGACAAAAAAAGATCTGACATCACACGGAGAATAGAATATTTAGAATCACGAAGCCAAGAAAGGGGAAAATAGTAGATAATCGAGAAAAGAGAAGAAATTCCCGAAAAGAATGGTAGAAGGGAAAGTGAAGAGAGATGAGAATGAAGTCTGCCCACAGTACAGTAAGTCTATATGCTCTTATGATTAAGTTATACAGAATGTTTTAGAATCGAATGTGGATGTGTGGAGGTGTTAAGGAAGTAAAAGGCATGGTGGGGTAAGTGAGTGGTATGTGTGTGTCGTATATATGAGTGGCGTGTGTGTATCTGTAGGAGAAGATGGACCAAATGGGAACTATGGGGGAATATAGAATTATGTGAGAATGGGTGGAATATAAAATATCGATAATTAACATAAATAGTATTTTCCATTTGCAGGACCTGGTGATGGTTATGTCACTGTGAAAATGTACCATAGGGGGATTTTTTTGGAAGTTACTATGGAAGGCCTACATTAAGGGTTCTGTTAACTACTGAGACTACTGTCAATTTGATAAGTTTAGTCTAATAGAGTTGGACAAAATGGTGGAAGAGTTGGGTTACTCAGGGTACATGGATTACTTATGGTTATATTCAAGGATGCCTCTTGATGATGGTTTAATCCCTTTAAAAGATGAGGCTGATGTGATGCAAATGATAAGGCTTTACTTGTCTGAGAATCATGTTATTGAAATATACATTGTGATAAAAAGTAAAGTAGATATGATTAAGGATGAGTTGGCATTTCTAGGGAAAATTAAAGAAGGTATTAGTCCTAAAAAGGCTGTCATAGAAAAAATTATTGAAGAAGGTAATAAGAGTTGTCCACAAGCAAGGAATAAATGTGCTACATCTGTAAGCAAAGAAAAAGGTAAAAGTAGCCAAAGAAAAGCACTGACATAGGTTATGGATGAGCAAATGTTGGCAGCTGAGAATGTTAGGTGGAAAATGTGTATGAAGTAAGATGTGAGAATGTTGAAGTCAATGATGAGGCTGAAGATAAGAAAATGGTAAGATCAGAGACTACCCCAGTGGGTAATAGTAATGGGGCTGATGAAGGGGATGATAGTGAAGCAACCACAAATGATGCAGATTATGAGCCCGATTCTAGAACAGAATGTTGTAAGATAAAGTTTAAGGAGTCAGACAATGACATCGGACAGGAAAATAATAATATGGGTGATCATATTCGAGGAACTAGGGTGGAAAGTGGTAAAGGGAAGATTTCATGTATGGGCTTTACATATGAATTAAGGTCTGAGGAAGATTTGGACTCTGATGATTTGCAAAGTATATACTCAGATAATGATAAAGGTGATAGGTACCCAAGTTTTAATGAAAGCTCTGACATAAGTGATCCTAAGTTCTATGTAAGTCAGAAGTTCACATTCTTTGATGTGTTGAAAAAAGCAATACGGGCTTATGGAATTAAGTCAAGATGTGATGTAAGGGTTGTCAAGAGTGAGAAACGTAGGCTAAGGGCCAGATGTGCAGAGGGGTGTCCTTGGACATTATATGTTACACATTTTGAGGGTGGCATGGCACAAATAAAAACATACATTAGTGGCCACAGTTGCATCAAGTTCTTCAAGTCTAAGCATACCATGTTTGGCTGGATTGCTGAGACATAGCTTGAAAACGTAAGGTCTAAGCCTTATATTTCCATAACAGCACTGAGGGATCCGATTAAGAGAGATTTCAACTTAGATGTCCCTAAGACAAAAGTATAGAGAGGGATTAAGAAGGCACTTCAGATTATAAAAGGTGATGAAAGAATACAATTTGCCAAGTTGGCTGATTATGGGGGTGAGCTCAAAAGGATTAATCCTAGAAGTATGTTCAAGCTGCATCTTGAAAATTTAGTATTTTAGAAGATGTTCATATGTCTGGAGGCATGTAAGCAAGGGTTCTTTGATAGATGCAGGCCTATAATTAGTGTGGATGGCTGTTTTCTCAAAGGTCATTATGGGGGTTAACTTCTTGATGCTGTTGGTTTGGATACAAATGATTGCATCTTCCCAATAGCTTATTCTAGGGTGGAGGTTGAGTCATATGATTTATGGCATTGGCTCCTTAGTCTGTTGGGTAAGAAATTGGGTATAGACCAAGCAAATTTCAGAAACTGGACCATCACTTATGATAAACAAAAGGTAAAAGCTTGGTAATTTTATATAGGGATTGCTTATATCACTTCCTCTAATATTTATTATGGCATTTTTTTAATGTAGGGATTATTTCCAGCAGTGCATGAGTTGTTTCCTGAAGCAGAGCACAGATTCTATGTACGCCATCTCTATAACAACTTCAAGAATGTCCACCCCGGATGAGTGCTAAAAGAATTGGTTTGGTCAGCAGCAATAAGTAGTTATGTGGCAGAGTTCAACATATATATAGAGAGGATTAAGGTAGTAGATGAGGGTGCTTGGAAATGGTGACTTCTATTTCTCCAAAACACTGGCCAAGGGCACATTTTAGAGATTATTGTAAGTGTGATATCCTCTTAAATAATCTCTATAAGTGTTTTAACAGATTTATCTTAGATGCTAGGGACAAATCAATTTTAACAATGCTAGAGATTATTAGAACCAAATTAATGGTGAGGATTGCAAATAGAAAAAAGGCACTAGAGAGTTATACAGGGATTGTGTGTCCAAGGATAGTCAAAAAGTTAAATAAGTCAATGGAACATTTTGGTTGGTGTATCCCTGTGGGTTCTGGAGGGATCACAGTGCCAAGTTAGCACACCTAATGGGTAGTTTGTAATTGACCTAGCAAATCACACTTGTAGCTGCAAAAAATGGTAGTTGAGTATGATTCCATATGCACATGCTTACTCTGCCATTGGAGACAACAGAGCAAGAATAAAGGACTATGTTCATTCATGCTATGAGACAGAGACATGTGTAAGGACTTATGCATGTGTAATAAACCATATAACTAGTATGGAACAGTGGCAGGATGAACACCATAACCCTATCGAACCCCCTTAATTGGAAAAGATTAAAAAAGGCAGGAAGCAAAAAAAGAGAATGAATGAAGAGGGTGAAAGTGAAAATGCAACTAAGATGCGAAGATTTAGTATGAAAATGCATTGTAGTGTTTGTAGAAAAGAGGGTCATACAAAAAGGACATGCAAAAGAGGTGAAGGAACAAAGGTGGTAGGAACGAAAGGTGAAAGAAGGAAGAAACTCCAGGTACAATCTAACTCCCTATATTATTTTGGTTTGAAAAATATCAATTGTCACAACATAAACTTTGTATGCATTGTAGCTTCGAAGGAACACAAGCAACCAAACAACAGAGACAAGGAACACTGGGATTACTCAGGAACAAAATGACACTAGACCACAATCCCAGCCAATTGGTCAGCCAACTGGTTCTGAGTTCTTTAGACTCAACATTAATGTGGTCCCTTCAACGAGACAAAAAATGGGTCGACCAAAAAAGGAGGCAGCGGGCAAAGGGAAGGGCTCTTCAGCTTAGAATGTGTGACATATTTAGGGATTTTGTTTTAACTGAAGAAGTTGTGGTTTGTTTAGTACAATTCTAAACACTTGTTTTTTTAGTACAGTACAGATAGCATTGTTTTGGTTGTGGCATGATGTAGTAGTGTTCAATGAGGTTCATGTTGTTGTTTTTTGGGTTGTGAGTTAAAGTGATTGTTTAGAAGTTGGAGTCAGACACTTGCTATATCTATAATCATTCCTAATTATATGAAATTATGTCTTTCTTTTCACTTTGTTGTATCATCACAAATTTTCATTCTATGGGGACATTGCAAAAGCATCCTACAAATAATGAAAATGTGCCGAAGTTGGGGGTACAAATTACATTTGTTATATCAAGTTGGTGTTAAGTATGAAACCACCACATAAAAATAGGGTCTGAAATGGAACACATTAAAATTGTTGGGTGCAATTGCAGCAATGATACAAAGATTAGGGTCTATAATGAAACGCGACATAAAAGCTAAAGGTCCGTAATAGAACACACATATAACCAGTTCATCCACCTTACACCACCATTCGTATCCAGCAGCAGCCCATAAAATCTGACCCCTACATACAACACCCCCACCCAAAAACACATAAACCCCTAATATATACACATCAACCAACTGCCCTAAAGCAAATAGATGTCCCAATTACAACCACCCCTACAAGCACCACTAACCATAGCTTCAACCGTCTCGTTAGCGCCTTCTGCTCTCTCAGCTGCTCTTCAGTCCTCCGAATCTGCCTGAACAATCCGCCAACAATGTCTCTCATCCTGCTTGACACATGTGGATCAAACCAATAAAAAAACCAACAATTCTCAGCTCTATTTCCAACATATTTCACAAAAATTAAAAAAAAAATATAGCCCACCATGTCAAAACATCTTTTCCCCATCAGAATGCAATACAGAAACAAATTTGACGGAATCTTTCTTACCCCATAATTGCTGCATCTTACGAACCTTCGTCCTAGATTAGCTTCTGTCCACGATGTTACCAGGGTTGCAGGAATCCCACACGAACTGATCCTTGGCATTCTTTCGTTCATTTATGATTACTTAAGACTACGAATGACCCCTTCTTCCTAATTTATTCCCCATTACGTCTGCGGTGGATGAGGGTGGACGACTGCAATTATAGCTTTTCATTGGCTAACAAAATCACAAACCTCCTTTTGGAGGGAAAATTTCATGTCATAACATCCACGTTGGAGTCATTACTCTACTTAATAGGCTATCGTAGACATTCCAATGCCACATAAGCGTTAACGTGGCATTCGCCGTCCATTTAGACGAGTTCCGTCCACGTAGGGGTCAAAATGAAACGTTTTAATCGGATTAAGGACACGCAACGAACAAAGTGAAGGTTAGGGTTATAACAAAAATAATAATTAAAGGTTAAGGGTAACGCGTGCAATTTACCCATTAATGCTCTCTACCGTCACCTGCTCAAAAACTAGCACGCCTATCCTTTCTCTGCCCAAAATATCAAACATGGTTGGTTTCCATTTTATAGGCAGTTCTTCAATTTGGGCCTTGGGCCTGTATTTCAATATAACATGCCCAAATTATTTAAGAAACCCTGTAATAATTAAAGAGCAATCATTTATCCATTTAGATAACTTGACAATTGAACCAGGCTTCAAACTTGCCGGCCCAGATTAACCTAACAATTAACATTATTTTAATATTTTTAGACATGGTTAAAATATCAAATTTATCACCTAAAGTTTACCAAATTTCACATCAATGTTTCATCAGCCTAAACTTGTACTTAAGATTTTGAATGAAGTGTCATTTTACCGGCATTGTTTATATTGCATCTTGTTTTTTTTTTTTATCTTCAAACTTTTCTTTCTAACAAGTGACTCCTTGATTTGCAAGTATTTGTCCATTGTTCTTGAATTTAGCTTCTTCAAAATTAAACACTCAAAGAACAAATTTCTCCAACAATGTGTAATCTATCCATCTAGTAATAGGATATATATTATGAATTTTGAAATATCATTTTTGTATTACATAGAATTGTAACATGTTTATAACATCACTAAGTAAGGGACATGATTCATGAATTTTTGTTTCTTAGTGGACTCTTTCATAATGCTCCAAACCTGCATATCTTTTGTTTTTTTTTTTTTAACTTGTCATGCTTTCATCACTTCAACAAATGTTTCTCTTATATCTTACTGCTTCTTGTTACTTTACCAGTTTAACAAAGGGCTTATATGCTTGTGTAGGGAAAAATTCCTCAATCACATATCACGCACAGTAGAATAATAAACATGATCAAGCAAACTCACATGAATTTAACGTGGTTCGGCTCTTAACTAGCTTATATCCATGGATGAAAGAAATCTACTCAAACAAAATACAGAAATTACAGTAGATATGTGCTCTTAGTACTCATGTTGGCTTATGAATCCCCTACACACCACTACTAACTCCAATATCATGCCCTCACGCAATTATAAGATATAACAATTATAAAAGGCTTCTTGTCCTAGCCCTCTTTACCCTCTAAACCTCTTCTCCATCATGGAACCTTCACATCTTGCCTATTCACCACATTGATTTTTCTCTCATACTCAAAACCCTAACATAACAAGCCTTTTTTTAGGATACACATAAGCCCAAACCACATCAAAATAGGAAAACTAAATCCCAAACAAATAGAAAAACTAAAACCAAATCTTAAACAAAATCAGAATCCTTAACTTCGTTGAATTTGAGCCAACAAATCCAACAATTTCCACCCTCGTTCAAATTATTCACCATAAACATTAATATCATGAACATACGATCACAATCATAGACATGAATACCATGAATATCACCAAAACACGAACACAGCAATGAACGCAAATGACTACGAACAACACAAACATGACTACAAACTATAAACACCACCAAAACATGAACAACAATGAATGGAAATAACCATGAACCGAACATCACGAATATCAACATCACAAACATCAACACACACGAACCAAGTCTTCAATCTTCAAACTTATACTGATCCATCGATGTCATGCCACCACCACTGTCAAATATCCCTTGGATGATTTCCCAAGGCTCCACCAAACAATCCAAATGCTCCACCATACCAAGTATCAAATTATATACTCCACAATACTATGAACACATAACAAGCTCCATCATGCCAAGAATGCATCACAAGCTCCATGCTATGATCAAACCGTGAGCTCTGATTCCACTTATTGAGAAAAATTCTTCAATCACTTATCATGCATAGTGGAACAATAAACACAATCAAACAAACTTACATGAATTTAACATAGTTCAATTCTCAACTAGCCTACATCCATGGAAGAGAAAAATTCACTCAAATAAAATATAGAGATTATAGTAAAAATATGCCCTTAATGCTCATTCTGACTTATAGAACTGATAACCCCAATATCTTACCCTCACATAATTACAAGATATAAGAGTCACAAAAGGCTTCTTATCCTAACCCTCTCTAGCTTCTAGACCACTCCTACCACCTGGAACCTTTATATTTTGCCCCTTCACCATATTGGTTTTTTTTTCATACTCAAAACTCTAACACAACAAATTTTTTTATAAGCCACACACAAATCCAAACTATATCAAAATTGAAAAATTAAATTCCAAACATATAAAAAAATTAAAACTAAATCCTAAACAAAATCAGAATCCTTAACCTTTTTGAATTTAAGCCAACAAACCCAACACATTGTAAGGACATGAATCAAAGCCTAAAAATTAAACTAATGGAGCAAAGCTTAAGGATTTTTAGGTACATCTAAATCTTCAAGGTGTTTTAGGTACATCTAGTTTCAAATGAAACTTCTTGGTTCATCCTATCTATATTTTACAATAGACACTAAAGGAAAATCTCTAGTACTTTATCTAGGTGGTTTTTTTTTACCAATCTTAAGACCTTAAAAATTTATGCAATTCTTGTTTTAGATGTTCTTTACAACATATATAATTGTTTTCCAAAGAGAGAAATGAACATAATTTAATAGGAATATACTATAATGAAGGCCTCAATCCATGTGATCGAGGATTTTTAAGGCAACATTGTGGAGATCAGGTTTAAATCTCATTTTCACCTAATTTCCGTATAAATTTCAATTGTATTAGTTGAATATCCCTTTGGGCTAAATAATAATAATAATAATAATATCTTCATTTTAAGTTGTCAAAATCCATATGTGTAAAAACAAAAAATAAAAACTTATGAGTATTTTAATTTTGAAGAAGCCTATTATATTTGGCATAGTGGTAGGTGATAGGCTGACTCGACCTGGGTCTAACCTAGCTTGGGTCTAGGTCTGGGAAAACTAGGCACGGACCGGTTCCAGGTGGTTCAATACCGGGCTGGTCCTAAGTATGTCTTGGGCAGGTTTTGGGCTTTTCTGGGTTTTTTTTAAAATAAATTACTTAATTTCTTATTTAATATTTTATTTTAAAGAAAAATATTATATCCGGTGTAAGTTTTATTAAGTAAAAAAGCCAAACAGCACTTACAAATAATTGAAATGGGTCTTACATATTGAAATTGTGAAATGTTCTGAAAATTATTGAAAATTAAAACCTATAATATATGTTTAACAATATAGTCAAATCAACTACAAACTAAATGTAAAAAGGAAAAAAAAATTCAAGCCTCATTAACGAATACTACTTCGTCATCGAAGCACTTTTGGTCTTGCTTTCAGAGTGCTGCAATGCCCCAATATTGATTGTATATGTATACTTTCACTGCCTTCGGCATCAACCTTGATCGTTTCTTCGATATTGCTCGTTTCTCTGCACTAAACATTGGCTCAAATGCCATGGTAGAGACCGGAAATAGTGAGAATTTTCTGTGCGATTATCGATAATATCGAGAACCTTGATTTATTTTTTTTCCATCACTCCAATATATTGACGTCGTTTGGCTTGAACAATATGTTGAGGTAGTCAATGACATCAGCTAAACCTGAAGCTAATGGTCAAAGATGTTTGAGCATTTAGAGGGTCGGGTTGAACCTTGATGAGATTGATCTCTTAGAAGCTCGGTTTGAAGAGTATTAGATCTTACTTTATCCAAATGTCTCTCACAGTATAACTTGTACAAAGAATGCAAGTACTCAGAAGCAGTAACAGACATAGCCAAAACATTTATATGGAATATTTCTAAATAAGTCAGATAAATACCTTCAAGCAATATGGTCGTGCCCGTCATTTTCACATATGGATCAAACAAAGAAGCAACTAAAAATACAAGGGGAATGTTTTCAAAATGCTGAAGCCACTTAGTCTGTATGGTTTCGATCTTTGGTTTTAAAAACTTATCATTTTTAAGCTAATGTAAAACATATGTAATATTCACTAAATGAATCAAAATTTAATGAATGATTGGGAACTAAATACTAGAGAAAAATTAAGATGCCTTGTAAAAAAAATTTAAGTAATTCACCGAATTTCGAACGTCTTTCTCAAACTTCACTCGTAAAGAATTCACAACTCATCTTTATGTTCATGAAATGAGTCAACAAATTTGCATACGGATATGCATTTTTCAATATCAAATAAGTGAAGTTCCAATAGGTTAGACAATCCAATTTAAACCATTTCTAAAAACATGGTTTTTTATTTTAAAAAAAATTATTTGAAGTCACGAAATACAGCAAATCTTGATTTCAAAAACAACAATGAATTTTGAATATGCACAATTTCATTTTGGAGAATTTCTAAACCCTTTTGCACACAAAGGTTTAACATATGACACATGTATCTAACATGAAAGAATGTACCTTTAAGAGGTTATTTCAATGCTTGGCTTAAAAGGCGAGCAGCAACATCATTGTTTAAAGCATTATCAAATGAAATGTACAGAACTTTATCAGCAAAATAATAATCACATAAAATTTTTAAAATGCAATTGTATATGTAATAACCAGTATGATCAGTTTCAATAACCCTAAATGACAAAAGTACATTTTTGCATGACCCAATTAGAATCAATCCAATGAGCAGTAATATAATAATATGATTGAGCTACAGGTAATGTCCACATGTCAAAAGTAAATGCCACACAATAATCAAGAACAGAGAAATAGGCATGCAAATTTTATTTTTTGGCTTCAAAAAGTTTAAAGCTCTTCTTCCTAGACAATTTTATAAAAAATTTTCTAAATGTAGGGTTTAATTGTGATTTAATCTAATATTTTAGGTGTATATCTTCAGCTTGTAAAAAACATTTTTCGGTAAACATCATCCAATTTATCATGTATTCTCTACAAGATTATTGATTAAAATTGAAATATACCTGACCCACTGGTTGTGCTCCAAAGTTGTGTTTGTCCTTCGGAACTAGTGGCGACACTGAAAAGGACACTGACATACTAATTTTCGATGTGGCACCGTAGCGTTCCGATACAGAATTTTTTTTTATACATCAACTTTTTCTCACAATGTTTGCATTTGTCGTACCTCGACTTTTCTTCAAATATAAGCTCATAATGTTCTCAAATCCAAGTCATTAGCCTTAAGGATTTACCTTGTCTTTGTCCTTGGGTATCCTCCGCATCGGGTTGACAGCTCGTTGGTGTCGATTGTGTTGATGGATCTCCAGCCGCCGTCGCATCCATCTCTTCAACATCATCATCAGATAATTGATTATCGAGACCCAAATCATAATTTATCATATCAATTTGGTCATTGTCATGCAACTCCTCAATTGAAATCCTTTTATCGACCAGCCAAGATCAGTGATGGAACAAGCTTCGAAGGGTGGTGGTGCTGGATGATTGAAGTTTCCACGGACCTGCCTTTTCTACTTCAAGCCATGAGTCACAAAATAATAGTAGTAATTTTGAAAAAATTAGGAGGAGATTAGGAAGAAATTAGGAAGAAATCAGCGAAAAAGCTAAAAAAATAGCAAAAATGTTTTAGAGAATATAGTATAGGAAAAGAAAAAAAATTTAACTTTGGTGTGAAAATGGAGGGGAATGGCCTTCATATTTATAAGGGCGGACCAAAATTTATTTGGATCAAAAATTTCTTAAAATATAGTTGTTATGGAGATAAAAGTGAAAATTTGAGGTAAAAATAGAGCAGAAAATTGTTGGATGGCTAAAGTTATTATTAACCCATTTAAAAAAAAATGCCAAAAGAGACGTTTTTTCACCTTTGCAATTCTAAGCCATTGACAACGGACCATGTCTATGGCTGTTTTGGGCCAAGTTAGATTTAGTTACAAATCTCTATTTTTTCAGGCTCATATTTGACCTACTTATAACAGGTTTTTGACTGACATTACCAAGGTGGCCTTTGACCGAATTCCACCTCTAATTTGTGGCGGTGATTGCCCAAACCTTCGAGTACTTTTCTGCATACTCCATTGGACAAAATTAAGCAATATGTCAAATCTCAGCAAATGTTAACTTTAACAAAATATTTAAGCAACAAGATTGTTTGCATCAGCACGATTGGCTCAAATTAGATTTACCCGATATTTTTATACCAACCTGATTTGTTAAAAAATTCCAAAATCTGACAAATCTTGGAAGATTTTCAAAAACAAGTGAAAAAATGGAAAACAACCGGCTAGCCGACAAGGCAGCGGACCAAGGAGCGAGGACAGGTGGCATGCAGAGAGATAGCAGTCACATCTTGACGGCATGCGAGAGTTAGACCGAAATGAAAGCGCTCAAAGGCCGTTCTTGTGGATGGTGGAAAGTGGAAGAGGGGGCGAAACGTGTCCGTTCATCTGCTTAAATAAATAAATCGACCAACCAGAAGAATAAAAAAAAAAACAAGAAAAATCTAGAGAGAGAAAGAAGGGTGAGGTCCGAGGTGAGGAGGCGAGCTCCTGGAATTTCTCTCTCCAGCTTGCTCGTTTGTTTGTTGACATACAAATATGTTTTATCCCAACTCGTTTCCAATTCACCAAAAATAGTTGGCTGATAATTTTTATGAATTCTGGTCCTGGTAGGTGAAAGAAAAAAGCAATGGCGAGCTTAGTGGAAGGGAGGGAGGAGACAAGGCCGGCCAAGGAGGACGTGCTTGTCGAGCTTCCAGCTCCTCCTGGTTGGAAGAAGAAGGTTTTTTTTTTCTTCTTTCTCTCTTCTTCTTTTTTTTTTTTTTATCTTTTGACTTCAAATTTGATTTTCTTCTCCCTTGTGGGTTTTGCGTGGTTTAATCTTGGGAATTTTGTTGTGTGGCTTGTGGCTATTCTTCATTTTATTGGCTTTCTGGGGTTGCTGTGAACTTTGGGTGTTCGTTTTTCTTTAGGTTTTCTAATTTCTTGTGCAACTGCTGTTCTTTTCTTTTCACTTATCGTTAATTTCCTCCTGGGGGCTGCAGGTTGAATTTTCTTCCTTTTTGGGAAGTTCTGTAGATTTTTTTGTTATTAGGGAATGGATCGTAACCCTCTTTCCTACTGCGACCCCCCCAATCTTTCTCTCCAAGACAAATTTTCTTTCAAAAGTTAACTTATTCAAGTTGGCATGTTCTTTTAGGCTGAATTAGTATTTGTGATTTTTACGGATCTAGAAGATGTCTATATCCATAATGGCGGCAAGGAATGATGATTACATTGTTCTTTTTATAAACTAAAATGCTCCGATGGTTTGTTTGACCTGAATTTTGGGTAGGGATAGCTTTATTTGTCCTTTCTGTGGATTGCCTGTTATTCTACTCGGTTATACATGATACCATATCATTATGTTGTATAGCTTTTTATGTGGAGTCACTTTCTTTTTTAGAGGGGATGTGCAAGAGTTCATGATAGGCATTTAAAATTTATGGTCGACCCTGACTTGCTGTCTTCTTTTTGCTATGTAATCTATAGAATCATGAAGATTAAGTGGGTATGTTAAATTGCGGTCATAATGCAGAATTTTGGTGAGTCTGAATAGATTGAATGCTAAGGCATGTTATTGGTGCTTCATCAGTAAATTTGTATGCAATTTAAGGACATACTGAAAGAACTTGTGATTGATTCGATTCTGCTATTCATCTCTGAGGATGAATTGACCGTCATTGTATATGCATATCGACAATTGCAATTCTTCACATATTTGCTTTTGGTGCTTTTTACAAGTGAATAATATATTTATATATACTTTTTCTGTTTTTTTTTTTTTTTGCCCTTTTACACATCTTTTATATTTTTCTCTTTCTGTTTTAACTTAGTCTTCTTTTAAATTCTTCTGATAAATATTGAATGTTATCTATTAAAGGGAAAAATGGTCAGCACATGCTCCAGAAGTGCTTTGAGCTTTGAGCGTCAAGGAGAGTTTACATCTTTAGTTCAACAATCTGCTGCATTTAGTTTACCTCAATTTTTTTTGGTCTGTCCTGTCAATTTCATAGAGACTTCAGCATAACAGAGACATGGATTATGACAGTGCAAATTAAGGTGAAATATATTATTTTCCAATGTAATTGAACCTTACCTGAGTTAGTATTGGTTATATGTCTGGTATACATGGTCAAAACAGTATGTTGGGAGCAGTAATTTTCTAAATAAAAGCTCTTGAACGAGATGACTCTAAGCATTAATCACTATCCTTTACTGTTAGAGTTAGTGTAGTCGGTGAAGCTGGTGCGACAACTTGCCCATTTCTAAAACTTAGACAAATGAATGCCAATTCCAAAAGTGCAGGCCCCCAATGAAAGTTTTTCTTCACTAAACATGGTAAAATGGTTGTTCAGTCATAAACTTTTCCATTTGCGGAGTGTTTATCATTAGCCAGATTTTATATTCCTGAATTTTACTAGATTCTGACAGGAAGTTGTCTCAGCATGTAATCTTGCCATACTTTTGTTATGTAGTTATTGACAGCCTGAAGTGGCATTCTAGAAAGCATCTATTATTCATTATGAAGGTTTATCATAGCTGTTAAGCAGTATAATGGTACATGGTAGGGGCTTGGTAGTGCTTTATGTTGTAGTGAGGTCGTAGGGTGATTTTTTTCTGACTGAAAAGTTGAACTGAATTTGCTGATTGTGGGTTCCCTTGGCATACCTTGAGCACGACTGTGTTGTTTCTACTTCTTACTTCATTTCCAGTGAACTAAACTATTTGGAAGTGACAGTTGAAACATATCATGTTTTATTGAAGCTAAAGTCTTTTGTAATGTCAGTCTGGAATAATTTTTTTAAATTGTTTCTCCGTTGCAACTTGTTGAAATTGAGGTACTATTCTGAATAGTTATTTCACTTCTTATCTCACTTAGCTTCATCATCAGTGTGAGGTTGTTGTTTGGTTGGATCCTGTGGAATGACAGGTGGAAAAAGATGAGTGGTCCTGGGGTTTTTAGATCACTTAAATTTCTCTTCTTTTGCTTGTGTGATGATATGCCTTCCCTTTCCATCTTTTGTTGGCAAATTGTCATATAGTTACCCTGTGCTAAGTCTATCACTATTGTGCTTATTGCATTTTGGCAAATTGTCGTATTGTTACCCTGTCCTAAGTCTATCACTATTGCACGTCTTGCATTTTGGTCTTCTTTCCTCAAATTCCAGTAATGAGTGGTTTCATCTTCCATTTTGCTGCATACATTTATGGTGCCAGCTGAAACATTTGCCATTCAATGTTATTTTTAATCACATGCCTGCACTGTTTTCTACTTTTTGATGTATAACAATCTTGAGCTTACTATAGGATGAGAAGTAAGGACAACTTTTACTTACTTAATAATGAAGGCAACTAGGGAAATTTGCACATGCTAGGTTTCCAGAAGTCCTACCATGAGTTATGTCTCCATCTGATCAGCATTCTTTGGCGTGCTTTCAAGCAATTCATAAATAAAGATATTCTTTTAGCTTTTTACTCTTGTGGTTTGTACTTGTGTATTTGGCTGATGAAAATATTACATCTGTTGCATTGGGCTCTCTGGTGGCGAGGATTTGGTGTCTATTGGTATCATGCTAGGTTATGGTTCTCTGCGGTAGAAATAAGGAGTTTGCAGAGATTAGTTTCTGATCCCTGTTAGGTTCAGCGCTAGGACTTTTCTTGCCTACTTTGAGGAACACCTACTTCAGCTGCCCGTACGAAAGTATACTTATAGATTTTGTCATACATGTGCAGGAGCATGCACGCTCGTAAAATTTTCATACTGAAATAGACATGTCCAAATAATTTATGTACCGCGTGGGTACAAGCCGATAAGCCTAAGCTTAGCAAAACTACATGTCAGTATTGTCTTGTAATGCTTCTTTTGTTGAGTTATTGCATTAGCTTGACGTTTTGCCATGTTTTGCAGTTCTTGCCAAAAAGTGGAACTCATAAGAAAAATGAGATCATGTTCATTGCTCCAACAGGGGAGGAATTCAGTCACCGAAGGCAGCTGGAACAGTTCTTGAAGGCACATCCTGGTGGTCCGGCAGCATCCAAGTTTGATTGGGGCACTGGTGAAACACCCAGAAGATCAGCACGCATCAGTGAGAAGGTAAAAGCAATAACACTGCCAGAAGTAGATCACCCAAAGAAAAGGAGGAGGCTGTCATCAGCTCCAAGGAAAGACAAGAAAGAAGCCGAACCTGCAACTGAAGAAACCGACGAGAAAGAAGATATTCAGAAGAATAAGAAAGAGAGAGATGCTGCCACTGATGGAGGTGAAGATAAGAAAGATATGCAGAAGGATGAGAAAGAGATGGAAGCGGCACCTGAAGGAACTGAGGAACCTGAAAGTCATTCTGCAGCTCAGGAGGTGGAAGAGAATGTTCTGATGGAAAAGGAGAGGCGGAATGATGATTCTTATAAGAAAATGGAGGCAGGACTTTCTCAAGAGACCAAAAATGTAGAGAATGTTGAAGGAAACGTGAAAACAGTGGAGCTGGAATCTGCAAAGTTTAAGAGCCTTGAAGATGGGTTACAATCCAATAGTTCCGCAGTCATACAAAATGAAAAGGAAGTGGAGTTAAAGGGGCTTCAGTCGGAAGATGAGGAAAGGGGAAAGCATAAAGGAACTGTCCCAGGATCTGAAGGGTTGATGGAGAAAGAATTATCAAAAGTTACAGGAGAGGAAGTCCCAGCTGTGACCGGTGCTAATAAGAAGGAAGAAGTGACACCTGAGAATGGTAGTCGTCGGGGTGATGCCATTGAGGCGAAGCCCTGAGTTATAGACTTTGGATTAATAGGTCAACTTAATTTAGCCTACGACTTCCAGCTGCTCGGGGAGAATCTTGGTTCTTTTGGTTCTTTCAAGTAACTGTAGTTGTCGTGTAGCTATTAGCTGACGATGGTTACTGATTGAAACATGTTTTAGTATGATTAGTTGTAGGTATAGCTGTTCCTGTCGATTGGGAGACTAGCAGATTACCATGTCATGTATCTCATGATGTTGCACAGATACACGGATGTAATAGAGAGTATCTAGGGAGAGAAACTCATGTTATTGTTGACGCCTCTTTTTGTTTCTTTCTTTTGAATCTTCTCTGTTTTCACGTGAACAATGATAAGTTTGATGGGGACCATTTTCCAGACACCACTAAAGCTTGGAGGGCTGGTTTACGAAGAGTTTTTTAGAATTAGAATGATTTATTAACATCAGAAATTAAACTACGAAAATTAAAAATTAAAAACTATCTTTAGATGTCTTTTTGAAATCTAGTGTTAATCACAAACAATGACGTCAAATGATATAAGTGTGTTATACTACACCAAATGTATTTTCTCGAAATAAAAGCCGAAGTGGAAATTTGTTTACAAGTTACTGTGACTAGCTTCTCATTTTATGGAAATTTTGTTGCAACTAGTTTTTCCGTTTTACAAAATTTACTTAATCGGACAAATCTTCCAATAATTTCCACAATTTTACCAGGGGAAAGGGTATGTTTTTCCTCTAATTTTTTTAACTTTGCCACTTCAGTCCTATAATTATTTGAGTTGTCAATGGAATCCTCGAATGTTTATTTCATAGGCACTGTTAGTCCTATAACTCACTAAACTGCCATGTGTCTGACGGAATAGCCAGATGGCACTTGACACTGTTTAACTTACAACATATAAGGGCTTTTTTATCACTTTTAAGAAGTGAAGGGGCAATGTGGGGCAGAGAGAAAAGATGTGGACAAAAGAGTGTGTTATGCCACACCTAAAATCTGCAGCCTCCACCCTCCCCGCAAGCACCGCTTCCCAGCACCTCTGTTGACGCTCTCCTGTAGCCTCTCTGCATCTGTGTGTTTGTGAACTTGCCGTGTCTGGTGGGGTGAATGTGCGGGGTTGGTTGGGTGAAGAAGATGGGTCGATGAGGTGAACGTGCGGTGGTTGCGGGGGACTTGTGGTGGTCGCGAGGGATCGCAAGGCGCCGGTAGCGATTGAGGTTGACAACGAAGTTGGTGTTGATGGATTGGGCAATTGAGGGTGGTAGCGAAGGCAATTAAGGGTGCGGCATCAGAGATTGAGGGTCAGGTGATGAGGGTGCAACAATGTCGAGTCGGATGATAGAGGGTGGCGACGGCATCGGGTTGGGCGATTAAGGGTGGCAGTAATGTCAGGTGTGCAATTGAGGGTGGTGGCTGCAGAGATTGAGGGTACTGGCGACATTGTGACGATTGGATCGTGAGGCTGCAATGGGCTGCCCAAAAAGATTTGGATGTGGCTTAACTCACTTCCTTGTCCACATCTTTCTCTCTATTTCATATTGCTCATTTACTTCTTAAAGGCAATAAAAACAACCCCTATATGTTGTAAGTTAAATGGCGTCGGGTGCCAATCTGGCTATTCGCCAGACACATGGCAGTTTCACGAGTTATAGGACTAACAGTGATTACGGAAAAAATGTTAAAGGACTTCATTGACAACTCAAGTAATTTTAGGACTAAAGTGGTAAAATTGACAAAAACTAGATAACCAAAAACTCTTTCCCCATTTTACCATAACAACCTTTTCACTGCCCTGAAAAATGATGACCAGTTACCCGTAGTACCAGCAAAAGGAATAAGTTGATCTGTTTTACAAATCGGGATTAATTACAATTTGACTCTTGAGGTTTAGTGAAATTACATTCAGCCCCCCTTATTTCAAAAATATATACTTTATCCCTATTTTTTTAATACAGTTCAACAGTAAATTTTGAAATCTTAATTTAGACTATACAGTTGTCATTTTCAAGTAATTTTAATCTGTATATTATTTTTTATAATTAATTGATATTTTAACTATTTTAAAAATTAAAAGAAATACATAAAGAAAAAATAAATAATTTAAAGTGTTCTTAATTGTAAAAAAATATTATATAGATTAAAATTATTGAAATATGGCTACCATAATGGTTAAATTAATATTTCAGAATTTACTGTTCAATTATATTAAAAGGGTATGAGGTAAAGTGTATATTTTTAAAATATGATAAGACAAGTATAATTTTACCTACACCTTAAAGGTCAAATTGTAATTATCCGTAACAAGTCGCCTCCTTTTTCTTCTTCTGTTAGCTGGTATTTTGAGAGCATAATTTATTGAGGTTTTTTCTGTCGCGAGGCGAGGCAATAGGATTAAGAAATTGATAGAAAGATCCCATTTTTTCACATCCAAGTTGATCGGTGCATGTCCTTATTGTATGAGAAAGTTCTTCCACCAATTTGCTGGAATTAATTAAATTGTCTTTGTTCTCTTTATCTAACTTTTTCAATCAACATCTACTTTAAATACTTGCTTTTGAGGTTCAGCCTCCCACTTTTTACTTTTTCTTTTTAACCTTCTTTTACTCGTGTTGTTTCTGTATTTTCCAATGGCTTGCCTAGCTTCGCTGCTTCGCAATCAAACTAATTTGATTGGCCACAGTCAATCCAAAGATTTAGCTTAGTTTCAATTACATAATTCGAGCAAAGTACTGTTTAAAGTTTATAATCTCAAGTAAAATTGCTAAATTCATGCAAAAGAGCTGGATGATATCAGTTTTAATCAAATGTATCAGATAAATTAACAATCTTAATTCTGCTCGCTAATCAATAAATGCTTGAGATATAATCTATATTTCTTCCAATTATATTGCCAATGCTAGTTGATATAATTATTTTATTTTGGATTGATGCTCATGCTCTACTCTCAATTGCTGCTTTTATTCTCATTTTCTTAACATTTTTACTTATTTACATTTTAAAAAAGGTGATATTTTCTCATTCTCACTTCTGCTCCACCCCATTAAACACTTTAGGGTATTTAGGCCAACACATAACTTAAAAAAAAAAACAAATATCTGTGTTATACTAAAATGGTCCCTTGACTGACATTCTTATCATAAATTCCCTTAACTTTAAAAGCACATCCTAAAGTTGTTCTTTCCATTAATTTTTTAG
The DNA here is from genome assembly GCA_000696445.1 of Aquilaria agallochum. Classification (NCBI taxonomy): domain Eukaryota; kingdom Viridiplantae; phylum Streptophyta; class Magnoliopsida; order Malvales; family Thymelaeaceae; genus Aquilaria; species Aquilaria agallochum. Next base: position 23,747 of record KK902514.1, read on the forward strand.
GTATCTCTAATGAAACTTGATGATATAAATTCTTCTGAGTTTATGTGATAGTTTAAAATGTCACATGACATCATCTTTCATAATAATAAAGGATTATACTAATAAAATAAAAAAAATTAAGCTCAAATTAATACAAATATATAATTTTAGGCTCGTTAAACATAAATTAGTACAAATGTCATCTTCTTCCCAAATCTCCTCCACAAAAAATCGATTCACATAGCTTCCATGCCTCCTTCTCTCTCTCTCCTCGATTCTCCTCCTTCATTCCCACCAATTCCAAGCCGAGCCGAAATTCATAAACAACCACTTCCACAAATTTCTCAAATATAATTGAATCTAAGCCCAATTTATTGAGACCGATTTGCAGTGGTAGCGTCTGATGGCAGCAATAATGGCGGACAAGGCCACTCATCCATTCTAGAGGCTTACCCATTCAATTTTGCCTCAACTTCTTCGGTCGCCGTTAGGGGAAGAGGGCGTTGGACATGCGAACAAGACAGGGATGTGGGGAGAAAGAAACTTATGGTGGTGGAACAAGACGGGGATGACCGTAATATTCAAGCAGAGGGCTTAAAGTAGAAGGAGAGGGATTGTAAGGTAGAAGAGGCGTGGAGAGAGAAGGGGCGGTGGCGTTGGACTTGGGGCGGCAGGCTCCAGTGAAGGAAAGAGCAGCGAGATTGTTGACGATTTAGAGTGGGAACAAGAGTGAGGGACTTGGTGGTGATAAAGAAGGCGAATCGAGAGAGGAGAAAGTGAAGGAGCCATGGAAGCTTCTCTGCGTGAAACAATTTTTGGTGGTGAAGATTTGGGGAAGAAGATAAGATTTGGGCCAATCTTGTTTTAAGTTCCTAAATTTTATGTTTGTATCAATTTGAACCTACAATTTTTTATTTTTTTAGTGTAATCATTTGTTGTTATAAAGAACATGTCACATGGTGCTTTGAACTGCCAAATAGACTCAGAAAATGCAATGTGACACAGTAAGTTCTACTAGAGATAATGGAAACCTGATAGAAGGGATTACTTTTGGATGTGCTTTTAGAATTAAAAGATTTTATGATGGCAATATATCAATAAAACGACCACTTTAGGACAATATTTAAATTAAAGGGACAGCAAATGAACTTTACATTTTTTTTATTAAGGGTTTAACGCAACTCATACATACGTATCACATTTATGTTTACATTTAAGCACCACTCTCCCGTTTTTAAGCATCCATATAAAAAAAATTAATTGCTTCTACTGACAAGTTACTCATAGTAAGAACTTTAGAAATCAATTGAATATTCAAGAACTAGTTTTTCACAAAATTTATTATGTACTCCTTCTGTCCAGTTTCTTTATTTCATTTGACCTTTTTTTACTAGTCTAACTTGAATTTATTTATATTATTATTTATTAAAAAAAATAAAATTTATATGCCTTAATTTATTATGTATATATAAAATTTTTGTATATTTATATAAATAAAAAATTATAATTTAATTAATAACAAATAAATAATGCAAAAAATATGTAAGAAATAGAGGAGTGCATTCAAGAAAACAATTATTACAAAACAGTCATTTTGATTTTTAGAAATCACCTTTTGCTCTGGCTTCAACTTGCTTCGTTGCTTTATGTCGTACGGGGAAACACCGGTGAAGCGGAGGCCATCTACGTGGTTCAACTTCAACTTTGCAGCCAAGACAAAAACAAAATAAAAGGGACTTGGATGGCACTTCATCTACGCGCTTCCATGTTTTCTATTCACAAACCAAAAGGGCAATTATCAAACAATTCGCATCCAGAGAGTGTACAAATAGAATGAAGGAAGACAAACAAAACTTCTAAAAAAACCACCAAATTTTTCTAAATTGAAAAACCTCAGTCTCAACCCTACTTATTAGGTATAGTCGGGCTAATTGAGCTAGATATGACTCACTTTATTATTATTATTTTTTTTTAAAAAAGCGGGTTTTTGTGTTGCAACTACAAATTTTGATCTAAATCTTATATTAAAAATTTCATTTGTCTCAAATTTTTTGTACAATTTACTTTTTAGTAATTAGTCTATTATTTTTTATTTTTAACAATTTTATATATAAATAAAAAAAAATTATATCTGAATGATAAACTAAGGCTCATTGTTTCTAAATACATTTTTTTAAAATTTTTTCTCAGAAACAATAATATGAATTATTTCAAGCTAAACTAATTGGAAAAAGTCACAAAAAAAGTGAGATGGAAGGAGTAAAGTTTTTTCCATGATTATCCTTTACTAAAATACAATAGCTACTCTGCTCCAAATTCTTTGCAGCATTCACTTTTCAGCAATTAATCTATGATTTTTTATGTTCAAAATTTTAGAATATAAATGAAAAATATTTATATATGAATGATAAATCAAGACATATAATTTCTAAATATATATTTTTAAAATTTTTTTCTAACAAACAATAATAAAAATAAATTCAAGTCAAATTAGTCGAAAAAATCAAATGGAGCAAAGAAAATGAGATGAATGGAGTAATAAGTATAATACATTTGATAGAATATGTATGAATATATGGAAAAGAGATACATATTTTATGACATAAAAATTTGGGTTTAATTTGACGCTTGAACCTTAACATTTAATTATTATTATTATTTAATGATGAATACTCATAAGTGTATTATTATTAAGGGTTTAAATCAATATTATACACTTTGAAGATGATTAATTTCTATATTCTGAATATTTTTCCATCAGCTTACTATTCACACTTTTTTACTATTCACCGACTCACTATTCATACACGTATTTTACTGTTCACACATTTTTCACTATTTATTAATATTAAATTATTATTTTTTTACGTAGGTAAAATTATCACTTGGCGACCCTTCACGAGAAAAATCATATCTGGAGTTGTAGATGTCGGAACTGAGTGATTCAAAATTCATCTGAAAGCCAACATATAGATCTTCAACTTTGCTTCATTCCGTGAGCTAGTTTGATCATTTTCATTGCCGTAATCTGATTATAGATAAGACCATTTGTTCTTTCGTGTGCTGAAGAGCAGTTAAAAATTATAACTTGAGCTATAGATGTCTGATTTGAATGAGCAAGCTATCAATTCGAAGCTAAAAAAGAGATCTATAAATCTTGTTCTTTGAGGAAGAGCTGATTCAATGTGTACAGTGATCAAAAAATTAAAAGAAATTGCAGCCCACCATTGTTGATTTGTATTTACCTATATTTCACTATTCCATTTTACCATTTCACCTACCTCCAAAACTTTATAAATAGGCACCTTGGGGGGAGGGTGAGAGAATGTCATTTCTTATGCTATTTTCATGTTCTTGTATCAAAGTTAGATTTTTTCCTTTGTTTTTGTTCTTGTTTTCAATATCGAAGCTCTGTTCAAATGTTTTCTCGTTCTTCTTCTTGTTCTTCCTTTGATCTTTCAATCCATGTTCATTTCATCTTTATATATTTTGTTTACTTTTATCATAACTAACTAATCTTCCTTTTGTTAAGGTGAAAGGGTGAAGGTTTTGGTATAAAAGTTATGATTGATTTGAATGGATCACAACATTAACGGTATTTTCTTCCTTAATTTATTTAACTTCCTTCCTTGTTAAGTGGGAGTCTTGATTCATCATAGTCAATCATTGGCACAAAAGTTACTTGATTCCCTTTATAGAACATGGCTCTGCCGGCTATATTGGAATCTTAAGTTATTGTAGACAAAGGTGGCATGATGGATACTTGAACCCATTAGCAAGCATTGGCGTTTTAAGATCAATGAAAGTTAATACTAACTAAATTCCCCAATTGAGACCTCCTTTGTGTGTGGATCTTAATTGAGTGGTAAGATAGACTAAAATTAATCATAATCGATATACTAAAAGTGGATCCCCTAACATTAGTTATTTTATTTGAATTTTAATTTTTAATCAACATTTGTTCACACATTTCACAAGATCCTTCATTCACTTTTGTAATTTATATTTCTTAATTCACTTCCTTGTGGTTCAACACTCGGACTCTCGAGATTTTATTACTTGTGTAAACCTAAACTTGGGTTACAACTGCTAGAGTGCAGCAGTTAACACTAGTCTCCATTTTTTTAGTAACATGTCCCTAAAATCATTAAAATGTTTTATTTTGATCTTTTATTTTTTTTTTAGAATACATTTATGTTGGATGAAAAATGCCACATCATCATAGGATTATAGCAAAAAAGATATATAGTTTTAACCCTTGGGAACTTTATCTTTTGCCAAAGATTGAGGAGGTTAGGTGGTCTAAGAATGGCGAATTGGTATGGTGGCAGCCAAGGATGGACCAAAGTAGGACAAATGTGAAGATGATGGTCGAATTATTACATAGAAAAGTTTCAACATTTTTTTGGCAGAGGGTAAAGTTTTCAGGAGTTAAAACTAGTTTTTTCCTACAATAATATGCTAACATGACATTTTTCGTCTAACATAATAACTTTCATAAAAAAAAAGGTCAAAATAAAATTTTTTTAATGAAGTTAGGAACATGATACGAGTAAAATGGATGTTAGAGTTAGAACAGAAACAATAATTAAAGTTTAGTGTCTAATTAACCCTAAAAATTTGAGAAATAGGCATTCAACAATCCAAATTATATTTTAGAAGGTTTGCCAAGTCAAGTGATAGCACTTTTATTAAGTTGGGGCATGATCAGACAAATTATATTGCACAACATATTTTTTTTTTAAAAGCAATTATAGTTAAAGAAAAAAAAGATAAATATAAATCATCTTAAAAAAGTTATTTAAATGATAGCTAAGTGAACAGCATACTAACTTTCAAAAGTCACAAACTGTAAATTTTTTTTTGTTAAAAGAAAAGTCAAGATGACAGAAATAATTTTACCAACATGTTATTTCCCCCCTTTCCCCATGTGAAAGGTGTATTAAGATCAATTTTCCCTATCAAGCTTAACATTATCTACTACTGCATTCGGATTGGTTTTTTATTTTAAAAATATCAAAATATATATGCTTTTTTTTAAGTTGTTAGTAGTGAATTGTAATTAGCTTAAAGTTTTGGTCCAAGTTATACTTCTTTGTTTAAAAGATTCTTTTAAAACTGCAACTTCATTCAATTGACAATAAAATGATTATCTCCATGATAAACTCTCACGACTTCATTTGGCAACAAAGTTTACCATTACTTTCAAAATTTTATAAACATAAAAAATCATATTGTTAAACAGTTAACAATAAAAAATTATCCTAATAAAATCATTAAAAAGTTTGTGCCAAATAATTTTTCCAAAAGGCTTAATCACCTCAAGACTCTTCAACTTTGCTCATTTTATGTTAGTCTATTATTATTATTATTATTACTGTAAAAAATAATAATAAGAACAAATTGCCTAAATTATATATTCCAATTTCTTTTACAAGCAATTAGCTAGTGCCAATGAAACATTATGTATTTAGTTTTTTGAAAAAAATAAGTACATGTTTTAAGCAAGAAACCCTATTTGGGAAAAAAATTTAAAAAATTAAAATACACCTCCAGTGGGAAAAAGGACAAAAAAAAAAAGAAAAAATGCTCTAGAATCCATGTTATTTCTCTTATTGTTCATTTCAGCCCCTAATGCTACTTAAAGGACTAACTCGTATGGGTCAGCCAAGTTAAGGAGTCCTAGAGTGATTAGGCCTTTCCAAAACTATCGCCATTCGCCAGCAGCCTGTCTGCGCCCCATAGGTCGGTTATTCCATTCCATGACACCTGTCTGTGGCGCGTGGGAGTAAAACATAAGAGCAAGCGAGTGGAAGTAGACAGACAGGCAGAGGCAGACCAGACGGTTCAACTTTTCAAATCAGCTAAGAAAAGAAAACGCCCTCCCCTCCCCTCCCAACCAGTAAGTAACAACACCAATACCTCCAACTTATCAAGTAAGCCTTCACCAATCCGATCAAACGCCCCCTCACCAAACCCCAGAATCTGAACTTCGTTCCCCAATCTTCTTTCAATTTCAAGGTTTATGATCGCTGAAGGAGAAGGAGAAAGCGGGTGGAAAGAAGATAGAGATAAAGAGTAGAGAATCTGGTGGGTTATGGCATGCCAGTGGAAGAAGCAGAACAAGCAATGCGTTGAAGCGTCTGGTTCTCTTCTTCCATTCTTCTTCTTTTTCTCTTCCGACTGTTTCGGTAAAGGCCGTGGCCAAAAGTCGAATCAGCGAATCTTGATTCTTCATTGAGAAGAGAAAAAGGGCAGATGGAAAGTTGGTTGGGGTTTTGGGTTCCTCTTCTTGCTTTCTTGGTTTTCTCTGCTCCAATAGGTACTTCCATTTGCAATTGATTGGTTCTTTTTTTTTTTTACGTTGGACTTGCATGTGAACTGGATAATTGGAAACTGGGTTTTATCGAACCAGTTTTTTCTTGTTCAAATCTCTGTGTTGCTTGAGGATTTTATGTTGGATTGCTGGGTAGCTTGAGAGTTTTCAACCGTATAGAGTTCCGCTTTTAAAATACTGATGGGTTCTTCTCTTATTCTAAACCTTGAAGTTGGTATGTAGCTCAAGCGTGTCTTTGCATGTCTGCAATTATTGAATGCGTTTTGTGGAACTGGGTTTAATTTTACTGTTGTGTTGAGCAATTCATATCTTGCAAATTTCTGTAGTGGTTCATATCTGGGAGGACGGATCTCTTTTTATGCTTGTTGATTGATGCATTGCTATGGACTTTGAATTAAAGTTGGTTATCCTTTCCTTGTTTTGGAATTTTTCTGGTTTTTTTTTATTTAGGTTGTGTTGATGGAATATTGCAATCATATGTATGGTAGCTGAGTTCAGTAGGATTTAGGAGTCTTGATCATGCATCCCCGTGTACTTGTTAGCTTATTGTTCTTTATGGGTTTATAACATCTTTTGGAACAAACAAATTGCTGAAGACAATGTGTCAGTTTAATTATTTGCGGTAAGTTGCTCCTTAACTTATATTTGGTTGGAACCTGGCCAAAGCCGAATGTTTGGTGATCTTATTGCCCAAGTTGTCCAGAAATATGGAAGTTTCATTCAATTTCCTACATAAAGCCCTCTACTTCCTTGCCTTTGTTTTACATCATAGGTAGAAACACAACAAAGTGGCTGCTTTATATTCATATGTAGGTCAAAGTGGTTAATCTTGATCCTTGTGTTTTCTCTTCAGCAACCCTGGGCGTAAATGCTTTTACTGGAACATATGGAATAAACTATGGAAAGCTGGCGGATAACATCCCTTCGCCTGATGAGGTCGTTACACTTCTCAGGGCAGCAAAAATAAGAAATGTTCGAATATATGATGCTGATCATAGTGTCCTTCAAGCTTTCAGTGGCACAGGGCTTGAGATTGTGGTCGGACTTCCAAATGAGTACCTGAAAGATATAAACAGTAGCTCTGATCATGCAATGAAATGGGTTAAAGATAATGTCCAGGCTTTTTTTCCTAAGACACGTATAGTTGGGATTGCTGTGGGGAACGAAGTCTTGGGAGGAACTGATTCTGAGCTTTGGGGAGTTCTTCTGGGTGCGATCAAGAGCATCTATAATGCGCTGAATAAGCTCAAGTTAAGTGATGCAATTCAGATTACCACAGCCCATTCACAGGCTGTATTTGCTAATTCATTCCCTCCCTCATCTTGTGTTTTCAAAGATAATGTTGCTCAGTACATGAAGCCTCTATTGGACTTCTTCTCACAAATTAATTCTCCTTTCTGTTTAAATGCTTATCCATTTCTGGCCTACATGTATAGTTCTGGCCAGATTGATATCAATTATGCTCTCTTCAAGCCAACTCAAGGGATTGATGATTCAAAGACTCATCTACATTATGACAATTTACTTGATGCTCAGATTGATGCAGCTTATGCTGCCTTGGAAGATGCAGGCTTTAAAAAGATGGAAGTAATTGTCACAGAAACTGGATGGGCCTCTAAGGGAGATGATAATGAATCTGCAGCCACCATAGATAATGCAAGGACTTACAATTATAATCTGAGAAAAAGGCTCGCAAAAAGGAAGGGAACTCCTCTTAGGCCAAAAACTATATTGAAGGCATACATTTTTGCCCTTTTTAATGAATATCAGAAGCCTGGAGCTACTTCTGAGAGGAATTTCGGACTATTTAAGCCTGACGGGAGCATCGCATATGATATCGGATATCATGGACTTAAATCTTCATCTGCAGCTAAGTCACCTTGTCCTCGCAAGGTCTGATTCCTCTTGTCATCTGCTCCCCTCACATTTAATGTATAAATATCTGCTCTTTCATCACTTTATTTTTTCATGAAAATAGCAGCGCTGAAGTCAATTTTGAAATGTATTATCCGTAGGCTACCAAGCTTTTTAACTTTGTTTGGAAACATAGATCTGCTTGAAGGAATTTGCTTGATGGGGTATCAAGGTTTTTATGTTAATAACACCCTGCCCTGGGGACATCTTTATTCTGCTGTTAACACATCTGCACTTTGTTGATTGCATCAGAACTGTGCCAGGGCCTTTAAGGCCTTGGTAGAGCTTTCTATCCAATCTGTTTCTCTGTTATGAGTTGTAGTAGACACCTTTCAGTTGTTTGAGTAGCAGATTTCTCATAATTTCTGAAGTTTATCTATTGCCATGCGCAATTGATTATTTTGACCATTTTTTGTTGTTTTCTACAATTCTACTAGAACCTTACTAGATTTTCATTTATGTTCATAATGCCTAAACTAAGTTATGCAATTAACAATGGGTTTGGCTTGATGTCAGATTGGCTATTCTTCTTGTCAGTGCCAACTGATATGTCCTTTTTTCCTAAACTTGCACTTAAGTAGCCCACCTGCTGGTAAAATTATATAGATTCCTATTCAGTCTTATCTGGACTTTCGTGATGAGCTGAAGTTGGTAATAGGCAGATAATCGAGATTGAGGCTGTGTCATGGAATGGATTTAGGGTTTCTGTTTTCACATGAAAGCCTGTGATGTTAAACTGGAATTCTTGAATTGCCCATGCTCATAGAATTTGCTGTTGTTTCTAAGTTCTTGATGCTGTAAAAGTGATGAAACAGCATGTCAGTATTAGCATTTGCTTCTCAAGTGATCAAACTTCATGCTATTACTTCATATTTTGTTCGCCCCCTTCTCCCAGCATAGTTTTTTTTCTTTCATTTAATATTCCTACTACATGTATTAATGTTACAGGTCTTGCAAGCTGGGGGTTTTTCTGGGTCATATCCCCTATTATTAACGGTGGGGACTGCAGTAATGCTTCTTTTCTTAAGGCAGTGACCGAATTATTTGTTGGGGCACAACCTATTTTGCGCGTTGATGCCAAGCCGGCACCAGATAAACCATTCTTACACAAAAGGTAAAAAGTACTCTTGCATCTTGATTTTGGTATCATATAGAAGTAGGAGCTGAATTTTGCTGCTTAGATCCATGCCTCTCCAGAATGTACATTAGATGCTCTATAGCCAATAATAATCGTCTTGTAGTTATATGGATATACGAATTTCATAATTTCAGAGAACTTGGTTGTGACTTGTGAATGTGCTTGTGACTTAGTCATTTGCTAGTTGTGGAAAATACCGAGTGATCAACATTTGGAAAATTAATAGGTTTTCGTCCGTCTTTTTGGCTTTTCCAGAACTCAAACCCAATCTTAAAACAGATTTTTACTGGACAAAATGAAGCCAAGTGCTATGTTTCACTTTTAAAAGCATTCCATTTTGTTTACAACTTGTTTCTGTAAAAAACTGATAATAGAGATGAAATTGGAAATCTTAAAAATGAAAGGGAAAAAGAAAAAGCAAAAGAAAAAGGGGAAGTTACAATTATTACCTTGAGGTTTATCCTAATATACATTTTATCTCCGTTATTTTTAAAAATCTATACTCTGACCCCTAGTTTTTTCAGACTATCGAATAACAACTTCTGAAACTAAAATTTAAATTGTATGATAATTATCTTTCAGTAATTTTGGTCTCTCTAATATTTTTTTATAGTTAATAGATATTTTAAATTATCAGTTTTTCGTTTCTATAAATACATTTTTCTTCTTGTAAATGCATATCAGTATTTTCTAAAGATCGGTTAGCTATAAAAAAATATTAAAAATCTTGAAATTACTGAAACATGATTATCAGATAGTTTAATTTAAAGTTTTAAAAGATATTGTCAGACATTATAAAAAAAGTGGGAGATAAAGTATAGATTTTAGATCAAACCACAATGGGACTTTTGTAATTTACCCAAAGAAAAAAGGTCCATTGGAAAGTTACAAATCGAACCAATTTCTTATTCTTTGGGTTTAATAAAAAGAGAGAATTTGAAGAAATTCCTTGAGGTTTACCCCGGCCTATATTTGCCGCTCTATTTTTTAAAATCTATATTTTGCCCCCTTAAACATTATGTCCGTGAATGTCCATTAAGCCAAAAATGGGGGAAAGGTTCAGCTTTTTCATTTGCCTTCTCCCCAAAGAAACTTGGACCCCAAAACTTCCACATCTAACAAACTAGCCTCTTCCTCAGTTGGTGAATCTTTTCTGTAGCATTCCTTTACACTCAACCTTTTGGGAACTTCACCAAAATCTTTCATTTGGTCCTGACCTTAGTAGATGACGAGAGTGAGTCTTACTACTTCGCTTGGTTTTTCCTTACTGTGCTAGTATAATGACTTTTTTTTTTGTTGTCTAAATTATCAATTTATTTTTTTTAATGCTCAACGAAGCAATACATTTTAAGAATTTATGGCTTTTAAAATATTGTAAGTGTAAAATAAGTATAACTTATTGATATTTTTTTATCAGGGAAGCTAAAAATTTATGGAACATTAGTTATCATTTGGCTAAAAAACATACTTAATTAATAATGTAATGATATAATAATGTACTTAATTAATATATAGTTTATACTGTTTGTTGCTAAAAAATGTAGAATAAGTAGATTTCTTTCATGTGGTTAGAATTAGTTTTCAAAATAAAATAAGATTTGTTAAAATATGTTTGTTCCTGAAAGATAATACTTCTCTATTGAACCAATTGAAAAGTGAATAAGATATTGAAAAATAAGCATTTATATTAATCGTGAACATAAATTTCATTTATAAAAATGGAAATATATTGTTGATTTAGACATGATTAGTAAATTTATAAATATAACATTATTCGAAAGCAAAAGTTTATAAGAACTACATTATATATTTAGGGAAAATTAGATTGGAAGTAACATGAGAAAACCTTGTGGTTGATTTGCATAAGTGGCCAACCTTATTGGGCATTCAAAGCATTTTAGCTTACTAGCATAATAGACAAAATGGAGGAGAATGTAGGTGTTTGAAAATAGATGGAGTAAGCATAGGTTAGGCCAAATTTTGCAGGGTTTCTGTAAGTTTTCCAAAAAAAAAAGGAAAACCTCTCTCTTCTTTTCTGAATCAGCCCTCGAGGTTTGAATTACTCTCTCCGTTTCAATTTAGTTGAAATGTTTCTACGGTCACAGAGATTAAGGTATATGTAATTTGTGTTAATTTTTTATGTAGTGAAAGTTTAAATAATGACTAAAAAAGAAAATATTTTTTTTTTGGGTTTTGTGCGGTAAGAGATTGAGTGAAGATTAAAAAAAAAGTTTTTATTGGATTTTATGTAAAAGGATAATTTAATTATTTAAATTTTTCCAAAAAATAATATGTTTCAAGTAAATTGGGATGGATGAAGTATTAACTAAAGGATAAAATTCGGTAACTTGACATTTTTTTTTACTCAAAATTATATTGTAAGAGGTTGTTACAAGAGAATCCTATTAATGAGTCTACCCAAGACCTCATCCCATCCTACTTAAGTGCACTACTCTACCTACTCCACCCAACGGTGCCTAGGGACACTTCTAGGTTGTAAAAATGAGAAACCTTTTACACAAGTTAGAATTTGAACATTGATCAGCAAGAAAAAAAAATGATGAATATCATGTCAATTAGCCAACACGTCATTGGCTGTAACTTGACTTCTAAACATAGGTATAATCTGATTCTTTCAAAATAAGGGAGCAACGCAGCGTAGTTCAGAATTAAAAATCTTTGAGAGAGATGGTTATGTGGGTTAAGCAAGAAACTAGATCTCGATTTATCACCTTGTTTGTTTCAATTTCAGTCAATTTAATTTAAAATAATTTTTTTTTAGTTTTATATCTTTTTTGCTCGGAAGCACCATTGAAATTACAATTTTTTTTTATAGTTTTACTAATCTTTTATTAATTTTTTTAATGGTACTGAAAGAAAATTTTATAAAAGTTTAATAACATTATAAAAAATTTACTTTCAATGAATTGTTGTATTTACATGATATTAATTTTTAAATAAAATTAAATTCACATAAAAAATGTGTAAATAAAAATAAATTATTTTAGATTATATTAGCTTAAGGTGAAACAAATTCATTAACTTGTCCACTGTCTAATGGCGGCATTTTTATTTTCCCTTTTCCCTTTTATCTCTCTCTTCAATTTTTTTATTTTTTGGGTTAAAATTTTGGGAAGAAAAACAAGAACAGGAAAGGAAGCTCCCAAAATATAAAGTGAGTTTTTTCTGACCTGATTCTTCAAGCAAAATGGAAGTCCCGATTCAGAGAAAATGGGATTCTTGCTGTCTCCAAATAAAGAAACGAATTCGAATATAAAATGAAAACAACACACGTTGACGTGGCCTTTGCGGTGTGAATGCTAAAGCTTCTCGTCTTTCGTTGGTAAATTATGGGATCAAATTTAAGATTCCTTTTTTTCTCCTTAATTATAGACCAATCATTATAGTTTTAAGGAGATATACTCCGCAACTCAGGATAAATTGCATGTGCTTTCTTCAACTTTTAATTATTGTTTCACTTTTAACCCTAACACTTACTTTGAACGTTATGTGTCACTAACTCAATTAAAATGTTTCATTTCAACTCATAACTGGACAAAATTTATTAAAATTGATGGGAAATGCTACGATAACACCTAGCTGGCACCAAATTGTCCACAGAGGTACAAAAAGTTGAATTGTTAAAATAAAAAAAATTCCCTCCCAGCCATCTCAGCCCTCTCCTAACCATGGTTCTCACATTCTTATTGCCGCCGCCGTCTCTCCACCTCCCACTTCCAGCCGCCGTCTCTACGCCTCCCTCTCACCCTTCCTCTTTTCGTTCCTCTCGGCTTTCTCTGCACCTTCTCACCTACCAGCCCTTTCTCTTGGCCTCCCTCTTGTTCGATCTTATGAAACGAAGCCCAAATCGGAGTGCCTTTCAAATTGGCTGCAACGAGAATCGTGACAAAGATCATGATGAGAATCGCGAACAGAGATCACAAGCAGAATCATGAACGGAGATCGCAACGAGAATTGCGATGGAGATCGCAATGATGATGAAGGGGATGTAGGAATTGGGAATGGTTGTTGCCATCTTCCCACCAATCAAGTGAGGCCGTCACGATCTCCATGGCAAATTGAAGGTGGGTTCGCGTGAGTGACAGTGGGAAGCCTGGCCGATTGCGATTATGGGGAGAGTGGTGGAAAGGGAGGGGAGGAAAGGAGGCGAGAATGGGAGGCGAAAGGGCCGAGAGGGAGCCGAGATGAAGGGCAAAAGGGAGGCGGAGAGATGGCGGCGGGGAGTGGGAGGTGGAGAGATAGCAGCAGCGATAAAGATGTGAGAACCATGGTTGTAAGAGGGCTGAGATGGCTGTGAGGGGAGTTTTTTTTTTATTTTTTTCAATTCAACTTTTTGTGCCTGTGTGAACATTTTGGTGCCAGCTAGGCATTACCGTGGCGTTTCCCATCAATTTTAATGAGTTCCATCCACTTAGGAGTTGAAATGAAACATTTTGATCGGATTATGGACACACAATGTGCAAAGTGAAGGTTAGGGTTAGAAATAAAATAATAATTAAATATTAGGGGTAGCGCATGCAATTTACCCCGTAACTAATCTTTGACTTTGCCTCATCATACGTTTGTTCATGTGAGAAAGAAAAACTTATAATGATAATAGTTTTAAATTTTTATTTTTTTTTTATTTTCTTGTAAGGAAGTTATAGTAAAAATGACATGAGTCGGCTAATTGGTTTTGTATGAATTTGTAGTATTAACAAATTTCAAATAATTAATTGCACTGTTAAATTTATATCATCGGCTCAACAAATTCGAGATTAA
>KK902514.1:37937-48749 GCA_000696445.1 Aquilaria agallochum
GAGCCGAGATGAAGGGCAAAAGGGAGGTGGAGAGATGGCGGCGGGGAGTGGGAGGTGGAGAGACGGCGGCAGCGATAAAGATGCGAGAACCATGGTTGTAAGAGGGCTGAGATAGCTGGGAGGGGAGTTTTTTTTTTTATTTTTTTCAATTCAACTTTTTGTGCCTGTGTGAACATTTTGGTGCTAGCTAGGCATTACCGTGGCGTTTCCCATCAATTTTAACGAGTTCCATCCACTTAGGAGTTGAAATGAAACATTTTGATCGGATTATGGACACACAATGTGCAAAGTGAAGGTTAGGGTTAGAAATAAAACAACAATTAAATGTTAGGGGTAGCGCATGTAATTTACCCCGTAACTAATCTTTGACTTTGCCTCATCATACGTTTGTTCATGTGAGAAAGAAAAATTTATAATGATAATAGTTTTAAATTTTTATTATTTTTTTATTTTCTTGTAAGGAAGTTATAGTAAAAATGACATGAGTCGGCTAATTGGCTTTTGTATGAATTTGTAGTATTAACAAATTTCAAATAATTAATTGCACTGTTAAATTTATATCATCGGCTCAACAAATTCGAGATTAATGTACAATTTCATAATAACAATAATGATGATGATGATTATGATGATTAAAATTCGCGGTTATGACTAAAAGATCGGAGATTCAATCTCCAATTCCCTTTACCCCTCTCATGTGTTAATTGTACAAAAAGCAATTTCATTAGCCATAGGAAACTTCTTTTGTTACTTTTCTTTCTTCATCGGATGGTGTTTAGAAAATATTCAGTTATTAAAATAATGAAATCTGTCCTTTATCTTCCCCTTTTTTGGATACAGAGAGCATAGGGGACCAGAACTTCCAACCTCTTCCCATCTCCTATGTCCCTCGACCACTGAGGAAGGGATTTTTTGTTCCCTTTGAGTACATGTGAATGGGTCTATAATGCGCAAAGATTCGTTTTTTAAAAAATGAAAAAGATCGAATAGCAACTGGGCTAAGTGATCATCCTCATCTGTCTGAATTCTATTCCAACCAAAGTGGTGCCAAGTGACTTGGGCTTGTCTTTCTTTTTTTTTTTTTTCCTAAGGAACGAAACCATTTCCTCTCTGTTTGTTTTTCTCTTAAATGTTTCAGAACACCGACATCAAACATAGTTACTGGTAGTAGGTTTTGGAAGGTAAATATTTGGGCACTTGTCATCCTCAAATCTGAAACTGGCCGGTACCTTGGAATTGGTCTTTCTTGTTCAAGTTTTCCTTCCTTTTTGCTCCTTGGCTTTGTTCCAAGGGCGTTGACTTTTATAAGAGAGAAGCAACCGAATGAAAAGAGCTGAATATTTAATGGACTTCAATTGTAAGGTTTCAGCTAACAACTGAACCAGCTGAGGCCTTCAAGGAACGATTCTAGACCAGGCACAGCAGAAGCGAGCACATTACCTTGGACCGGGCAGGTTGTTGTACCTAAATAAAGAAAAGCTGGAAAACGCTTCAATGTCTGACATTTGGTGCTCCAATTCGTTCCCCAGCCATCCTTTTCAAACACAAAAACAAAATATAAAGTCTCAAACTTTGGTTTAATTAATTGTTCCATTTTCTTGGTGAATTAAGATTTCAAAAGAAGCTCCAAAGAGAGAGGAATTAAAATAAAATTAATTTGTATTAGTGTTCAGGCGTCGCATTTTCTGACCACTTCCTGTTAAACTAATCTGATGTGGTTTGTTTAACAACTACTCCCTCATACAGATAATTACATGTTCTGTTTTTTTTTTTTCTTTTTTAATCCGAATAAGCTCTCCAACAACTTCCGGGGCATTTCTTCTCCAGTTTCTACACACTTCTCTATAAATATATACTCTGAACCATCTCAACCACTCAGAACTGAAAAGCCTCAGCAAAGAAGGAAAGAAGAAAAGAGGAAAAAACAGGAGCGACCAGACCCAGAAGAACACGAGTAGAAAATGGCCGGCAGGAACAGTAAATTCGAAGCAGCACTTGCTGTTGTGCTCCTAGCGGCAGGATTTTGGCAGAGCTCACTTGCTGCAACTTACACTGTTGGAGGCTCCAGTGGCTGGAGAATCCCTTCCAGCTCCAGTTTTTATTCTAATTGGTCCCAAAATATCACCTTCCATGTTGGTGACATTCTTGGTATCTCTCTCCCTCTCTCTCTCTCTCTCTCTCTGTTATAATTGTAATTTGTGTAGACGATCAAGTCAATGTTCCTCTAAAAAAATTCTTTGTGATTGCTAAATTTTAGAGATTCCTAGTGTTTGATTTGTTTTCACTATAGATGCATCCAGTTTGACAATTAATAATGTTAGTAATTAGTAAGTTTTAACTAGAGCTTAGAAAGTAAATTAAAAGAAAGATAGGAGCATATATTCATGGAATTATAATTTTTTGTATATTCGTGAACTGATCTATTTCTACACTTTTGGTTTGACGATTCACTGGACCAGAGTTGAAATTTTTTTAGTTACTTATTATTATTGAAGTAGAAAAAAGCTTATTTATGGGACTATGTGTGTTTTACCCATTTTTTTTCCAGAGAATGGGGCTTCTTTTTTATAGAATGCATCCAATATTTAAATTAATGAATCAACCAATCCGATGCTGCAATAGCCAAAAAATTTGATGGCAAAACATCCATCAGAGTGAAATATTATTGTTCCATTTAATTTTGAAATTGCTAAAACAAATTAGTATAATTCTAAAGGATAACGACTATATATTGTTGTTCTTGTTTCATTTTCTTCCTTTTTTTATTTTTTGCGGAATATTCTTGTTGCATGAAATTTTAAAACATGCTAAAGCAAATTACAACTGTAATTCATTATGATCTTCGTTGGTAACATTTATTTATTTATTGATCTGTACTGTTTTGTTTCTGGTGTTCCCAGTTTTCAACTTCAACAGCGGAGCTCACGACGTGGCGACGGTGAACAAGTCTGCGTACGACGGCTGTGTCACTAGGAACACCCTCTCCCTCCAAAGCACTCCTCCGGTAAGCATCACCCTTAACTCCACCGGCCACCACTACTACATCTGCGGCTTCCCCGGCCACTGCTCCTCCGGCCAAAAGCTCCACGTTCAGGTTTCTAGCGGCTCCGCCAGCCCCAGCCCCAGCCCCTCCACCACTCCCTCCTCGGCCTCTCCTTCCGACACCTCCAGCGCTCCGGCGCCCAGCTCAGCCTCGTCTATCGGCGCTTCTTTCTTGGCCATCTTCGCCGCCGTTGCAGCCGTTTATAACTTAGTTGTTGTATGAAGAGAGGGATTTTTGTTTTTGTTTTTGTTCTCTCTTTTATTTTTCTTTTTTAGTTTATGATATGTGTTTATGTTGTTTAATAAAAGTTGATCATTTCTTTTTGTGTTGTTTAATAAAAGTTGATCATTTCTTTCTTAGATTTAAAAGAAAGTAATTCCCACAAACATTCCATCAATCCACTTTCTTGTGAGTTGTGGCCACTGATCATGGCTAAGCCTATTCTCTTTTACCATTTTTTTTTTTCGTTTTCAATGTAAGATCAATAGAATAGTGAATAGAGAGTGGTGAATGAGGATGGTGGGCCTCATCCCCACCCACACGTTATTAGGTTTTTAAGAAAATTTTTTTTTGTTAATTTGGGAACCTTGTACATTATAAATAAGTTCTAAATCATTAAAAAAGGTGATTGCTTACAAAAGAAAATAATGATGATATATACCGATAATTAATTTGAGTATTAATACTGATCTCGATGTTTTATTTCACTGTCTGGCCATTGTTTTTTTCCAATTCATTATTTTGATGTCGTATTGTTAAGCAAATATTGTGTTTGTTTATATTGATTAATTTTTTGGATACATTTTCTATTGGTTAATATTACAGGAGTTAGACAGCACTACCGAACAACTTTCTAAGTAGTGGGATAAGACAAGTAAATGTCTCTTCTTCCTCTTCTTTTTTTTTTTTTAAAGAAGATTTTAAAGTTTAATTTGTTGGCCTTAATTTGTTGACTTTGTTAATTAGTTCAGCCTTGGCATGCTTTTGGATGTAAGAAACAAATTAGAAAACAAAAACAAAAGCGAAAATAACACTACGCAAATAAGTTTGAGATAAAATCAAATATGTTTTTTTTTTATCTTTACTGTTGTGGAGCTTGAAGTCTCTAGGAAAAAAAAATAGTCGTAATAATTTGGTCGATAAGTTTATTAAACGTGGTCACATGTGAATTGGTTTGGTGTTGACTTTGACAGGCCATGTGTAAGCAAAACCGACCTAGATTTTAAAAACTGTACGTAACTCATAAATCTTACGCAAATGTGAGTGTTCATACTACAAATTAATATATGATTGACTGGAACTAATATATGATTGGATTAACTAATTGATGCACAATTCAGCTTTAATTTAGTCTTGAACCTAATTATGCAACAATTATAATCTATTACATTAACTTCGTATACTTACTTTTATAAAAATTCATTTAGGCATAGAATTACTCTCCTTATATGCAGTGACACAATGAATCTGTAACTCCCCCACATTCATCATGCTCAAGAAAAAGACACGAGTTTAAATTCATTGAGAGGTCCAGGAAAAAAGAAAGTCGTCCAAGCCCAAAAACTTTTTGGGTTCTGAACGTTACCGATATATTGTGGGCCAAATATGAAAAGCTTAGATCCACAATACTCAACGACCCGTGGTCCTGACGTTTCTTATCTTTGGAAATTGGGATCGCCTCCTTGTTGACAAAATTGACACTACAAGACTTGTCCCAATAATTTATGACTTTATTATTGTTTTTATGTATTCCCAATTATTTTAAGAGTAAAGGTACAATATTTAAGTTATCACAACTGCAACGGGTACCTTATCTAGGGTTTAGTGACATTCCTTCGCTAGATAATATGTCCTCAATAAAGTCATTTAGTTGTAAAATGTCGAAGTTTAGTGATATTTCTGACTTAATTTTGTGTAAATAGCAGAAATTGTTTTTTACATCTGTATTTTGTTGCTTCTTGGTCCTTGAACTATAATATATTGGTTAACCATTATTCGAACTTCTAAAAGAATTGCATTTTAAAGACATTTTTCAAAATTTTATGTTTCCCCACTTTGAATTCAGGCAACTCACCCAACAACAAATATAACAACATTGTGCCAAAACTAATGTGAAAAATGTTAAAGCATAGCTTTAAGGAAGCAATATTGCATATATTTCGATCAACATCTTTCTAGCACTCTAGGACCAACGCAACAGTAGCGCAATTTAGATTGGATAAAAAGTTATTGTATAGGGTAACAAATATAGCCTCTTTTTTTTTTTTGTGTGTTTTTTAGTATGAGCTATTGAAGTACTCAGATGTAAAGTGAGCATGGATAGAGTTGGTGCGGTTTTTCATGTGTAAGTGAACCATTCCGAAAATAGTGATGAATGAAAAAAAAAAATCAAACCGAGATTCAAAAAACCGAACATAATAAAAATCATGAGTCTGATTTTTCAGTTCTAATTCTTTAGTTTTGGCTCCTATTATATAGATATAATAATTAATAATTTCATAATTCAATAAAATTGCATTCATAACCAATTTAAAAAATACTCGACATAATATACAACTTAATCCATGCTTAAATATATATGTTCTTAGTACATGAACATTTTAGTAATATTATAATCTTTAATTTACACGTTCATACATAAATATATAAACAATTTAGTAATGTACATGTTTAAACTTATGTTCAAATTGACACATTCATACATCAACATATGAGCAATTTAATAATATCATATTTTTATTATATATTTATAAATATGCCTCAGATTAGTTTTATATGGAACCAGAACCAACTAAAAAACCGATAACTCTATTAGATATGGAATTAATCCACAAACCATGATATATTTTTACCCAATTCAACCCAACCTAGAGATACCAACAGGGCTAGTTTGGGGTGAATAAAAGTCATTCTCAAACCCTTCAAGCAATAGAAGAGCTGTATCCAAATCCTTTTTGAAACCCGCAAGAAGTAGGGTTTCTTCCATCAAACCGTTCTTGTTTTAGGGTGGGTAAGGTCAAATATTCTACTCGCAATATTAGCACAAATTATTTACATAATAGAAAATAAATTAAAAATATTAAACTACTTTATAATTTACCACAAACAACATTAACCACACTAAAAATTAAAATAAACAACACAAGTAAATATGATATCCAAACTTGATTGAAAAATTTTTGAAACAAAAGTGAGGAATGGTGGAAACGAATCAATGGCTCTAGCAGGAAATCTAATTAGAGTCTACTAGTTTGTGCTATTTTGTTTACTTTCCTAAAAAATTCAGACCTATGAAAACAAATGAAGTACAGCAAATTGCTCACAACTATAGAGATTGATGAGGATATGAGGGGCATTAAAGAAATGCAGTAGAAATAATAATGGACTCGTGACTTTTAGGGATTTTAAATTAAACTATATAATATTATAAATGCTTATAGAGGGTACAAGTCAGGTTTGAAGACGGTACACCCCTACTCCTAACCTCTCCCTGTACTCGATGACTACATCTACAAAAATTACTTAAATCCTACCCAAATTTATAAGGTTGCAAAAAAACCTTATTTATTGAATAAGGTAGAATAAGATATCTACAATCTGAGTTACAATTAACATCCCTAACCCAACCTAGTAAAGATGATTTGAGTTAAATTTCAAATTTACTCAACTCACATTTGCCCTTACTTGGGGTTCTCAATTGCCAAAGTTTGAGGACTATTAGAGAAATTTCAGTAACCCCCCGTCTGGTTAGTTTCTCCCACACCCTCATGTTTACTTCTCATTGCTCACAAACACAACTAAATATGTCGAGCAAAAAGAAAAGAAAAAATCCCACGCTTATTTCTTTGTTTTCGAAAGTAATTTGACCGGAGACCGACATTGGGCTTTTGGAAAAGTTGTCATTTTCAATTTCTAGAAGCTCGTAACTTTTAGTCCTCAGACAGGAAGAACCTTCGTAGGCTGATAACTTTGAATTTTCGGCGAAGTAGCCTGCGAATGCTACGGGTGCCCCACAACCTGTACTTTTCATCACTTTGGTCCTCAATCTTTTACCCGCACCAATTTGGTTCCCCTTCGCTTTTCTTCTTTTATTTTGATGTACTCGGAATACCTTAGATTATAGTAGTAAATTACTAGATGTGATGGGACAACCCCAATTTAATGAGAGTGGATTAGGGATTTTTTTTTCTTTTTTTGCTCCAAGAAGGTAAAAAGTGGCAACCTTCCGACACAAAAACATTTATCACTAAGGTAAGTCTTCACAACTCAATTTTTTTAAACATTTTTTTAATTTTCTTTTTTTAAAAAGATTAAGAATTAATAGAAAATAACCTGTAAGCTTGCGAGGGGGGGGCAAGAAAACAGAGATAAAGAATGAATTTTGTTTGTAGTTAACGACCATCAATAATTGAAGTGTTTAGCATTTATCCGCGAAAACTTCATCGGAAATGCATTTTACTCACTATGATGAATGATTAATTGGTTATGCAATAAAAAGCTACTCAACTGAAAGATGTTTTAATAAAAAAGGAAAATAAATGTTTTCCTCCACCCCTTAATTTTCAATTTATATGGAATCTAATTTTAATCAAATATATTAATTTAACACCATATATGCAATCATGGAGAATATTGTCTTCGGCTTCCCAGTCTAAATCAGTGGGCAGAACTGGCCGGTCCAGCTACCTCAACAGCGAACTGCTGTTTTTGGTGGTCCAGTTATTGATTCATTAGACACTTGGTCAAAATCAGTAAAAATAAAATTAAACTAAAATTACCTGAAACTATTAAAAATGCCGAACCATGAACCCTGAAGATTTTGTTTTAGGGGTGGAAGCAGGGGTCATGATTTTTTTTTGGAAAAATTACATTTGGTCGAACCTACAGTTTCGTGCCCCATTTTCCAGAAACAGACCCCAACCCCCTCGAAAGCTTAAAATCCCTACACTTACCCCCTCTGCCGTTAACATCTGTTAAAAACACCTAAACTAACCTACACTAACCGCCTAACAAAAAAGAGAAAACACTTGTTTTGCCCTCTTAACCTTCTCTNCGACCAGGAGGAATTGGGTTTAGTTTTCCCATTTTAGCTGTTGAGTTTTACTGGTTTTTCCTCCTGGGTTTAACGTTGTTTCCTAAATCGCTTTTCTGAGTTTTGCTATTTGCTGATTAATCTGAAGGTGGTAATTTTCGAATCTAGATGGTACCGGAAAAAAACCAGAGGATGAGCAGACCCAAGTGGATTTGTGTGGAGATATGGGTAGTTGATTAGATGTAAAAGTTTGGGGGGTAAAGTGATCGAACGAGAAAGATTAGGAGGAATAAACGAGTTTTAGATTAGGAGGAATTAGCGAGTTTTTTTTTTTTTTAACAGTCCGAAGAGCGATAAATGTAAGTTTTACTAACCCTCAAAGGGGTTAGCGTATGTTTCTAAAAAATGAAAGACAGAATTGTAGGTTCGATCAAACATTAGGAGTTTTGGTAATTTTCCTTTTTTGTAGGATGGCAATGAACCAACAGTTCACATCCAACCAATCCAACCAGTTGGCCAAAAAACCAAGGTGTATCGGTTCTTTTCATGGTTCAGTTTTTACAACATTGATCTATATGGCATCCAAAAAGACACCTACTCGGCCAGAGCTCAAATCATCCCCTCCTACACTTACGGGCTAGTTCGTTATGATTTAACTCACGAGTGTTAACGAGTTTTTGGGTAGTGGGTCTAGCCCATATCATCTTGTCAAAACATTTGTCCCCAAAGTTGAGCAAAATTACAATCCAGCCAGCTTGCTTCATAACTCACAGTCCTGCATCTCTATCAGCCTCGTTGGTCCTCTGCCGAGCTACCATGTTGTTGTAGCCCTTCCCTTGGTCCTCTATTCTCTTATTCAACAATAGCCCTCAAAGACACACTCATAGCCACCCAAATGATTCAAGAAAAAAAGAATAAAATCATGAGACCTTGAATCGGTTCCCACCCACACCTCAGTCCATTGTTGCTTCACCTTTCAAATATTAACAACGATTGGGTTGAGGAGTCGTCAAGGCATAAGAATGAAGAGCTTGTTTCTTGGATTGAGTGAGAATTAGTGATTTGCATTTTTAATGGGTTTGAAATTTGGAATCCTAACAAGAATGGGTTTGACGATTGGGCACGTTTTGGATCAGATATGTTTTGGATACAAAGAACAGCAACTGGATTTGGAGGGGCCGTCCTCTTATGAGCACAATACTGGTTGTTTCAACAATGTGAAGATCTAGAATGAAGAAGCAACAGAGTGAGAAGCACTGACCAGTGACCCAATAATGGCATAGGTTTGGGATGTCAATAAGACTGTTGAGAAAGTTGAGAATCGGATATAAGACTTGCCTGGCCCAAAGTAGAAGTGCACTATGCTTGGGTAGGAGAGCACTTAATCAGCGCTGATTTGGAGGGCAAGAACAGCAGAGAGAAAGAAGTATTTGGCTAGTGTTTGGACAGCTTTGATGTTGCTCATTTGTCAAATGGTTTGACCGTGAAAACAGTAAAACTCGTAAGCAATTCTATATTCATAAAGGACAACCTGTCAAATTGCATGACCTTACCGGGTCTGAACGTGTTAACATGTCGAGGTTAACTTGCCCTAAACTGACAATTAGTTTTTAGTGGCTAAATATGACCTCTGGACTTTGGGAAACGGGCAAACCAACACTTTTCTATTACAAAGCCCTATATGATTGTAAGTACCAAAGAAAAAATATGGAGAATATTGTCCAAACTTGCGTATATTTTGTTTTAAAAAAAAACTAAATCCTATGCAACAATGTTTAATTAAGTGTTGAAAAGTTAACAAATCTTGATTATATTTTCAATGATCAATTAAACCATATGACAGAATCTTATCATTTTTTTTTTTTGTGTGCAGTGTCCCTTTGTGAAGAAAAAGTTACTAAAACTACTTACATGTTGTAAAAAAAATATTAAATTTTAACCGTCTTTAATTAAGTATTGAATAATTAACAAACTTTACTTATTATTTCAATGATCAATTAAACCATCTCACCGGATCTTGTAATTTTTTGTTTTTTGGTATCAAATTCTTCATTTGAGCTGAGAAATCTTCAGCATCAAACCAAAATCGTGAAAAGGACACACTATTACGTTCACATGACTCAAGTCTACCAATCCCCGTAGAAGCCCAAATTGAACCGTAAATCTACCAATCTTCATAGAAGCCCAAATTGAACCGTTCTCANAAAAGTCATGGAGTAGGTGAAATCTCACGCGTCAATTCTTGAACTCCCACTGCTCCAATTCCACCGGCCTTTTGCGCCGAACATTCTCACGTATTCAAAGGCGTCACTTTTTGTCCTTATAAATACACACACCTCCAACAGTTTAGCAATCCAGATCTCTGGTTTCTCTTCTGAACAAATCAAAACAGATTCTTAAGAACAGAGGGAGACAGAAGAAAACAGGGGCGGCCTCACTGTTCAGAACACAGTTCACAATGGAGAGGAAATTGAGGTTTATGTTTCTCGCTACAATTGCTGTTCTGGCCTTATTAGGCACCTCCGCCGCGCAAACTTCGCACACCGTCGGTGGTTCTCTAGGCTGGACCGTCCCCCAGGCCGGCGAGTCTGCTTACACTTCCTGGGCAAGAAACCAGAGCTTCAGAGTTGGCGATGCTCTCGGTAAGTTCCTGATCCATTAACACTTTAACAGGACAGTTAGGACAATTAGGCACTTGTCTTGTTTTCCACCGGTTGTTGAATAATGAAAATGTTTT
>KK902515.1:0-21921 GCA_000696445.1 Aquilaria agallochum
TTTTCACTAAGGATATCCTAGGCATGATTTTAGTAGGCAATTTCATGGCATCAACAAATTTCCTAGCCACTATAGACATAGATGCACTAGTATCAAATAGAACACTAACAGGCATAATATTAAGGTAAATGTTACCTCTTACCACTCCTACCTGCTCTAATGTCTCTGGCCTCTCCACTTGGAAGCTCTGCCAGCTCTCTGCAGTGGAGGCCGAGGCACTGGAGGAACTAGCCTCTGCTGTCTTCTGGCCTCCTTTGAACCTGTGGGCAGTCTTTGATCTAATGATCCATGGATCCACATCTTAGACATGCTTGCGTGCCAAAATAGCAAGGTTTCTTCCTATGAAACTTCTTGCATTTAGGGCACCTTAGGCCAGGGAACTTCCCCTTAACCTTTGCCCTCACCACCAAGATGAGAATTCTTGGCAATTCCTTTTCCATGTGGTGCTTTCTTCTGCTTGCCTCCTGCTTGACTACTTTCCCCTGGTCCACTGGGAAAGTACTTAGTCTCATACTCATCTTGCTCTACTAATAGAGCTTTCTGCACTGCTTCATAGTATGTAACTGCTCCAAAAGGTCTAACAGCCTTTCTAATGTCTGACTTTAGGTCTCTGACAAATCTTTTGGCCTTCAATTCCTTTAGTCCATGATACTGAGGAGCATACCTCACCAACTGATTGAATTTCTGCTCATACTCTAGGACACTGAGGTTGTCCTGCCTTAGAGCATCAAATTTAGCTTGCTTCATATCCTTGATGACATCACTGATGTACTGCTCCTGGAATAGCTGTGTGAACTCTAGCCAGCTCATCTCAATATCTCTTCCTGGCCTTCTCCCTTTTTGGGAAGCATACATATCTCTGGTGCTCCTCCACCATATCTTTGCACTTCCTACCAGATTGTTGGTAGCCAGTGACACTCTCTTGGTGGAGCTGAGTGGCATCCTTTCAAACATTTTTTCAATGAAGATTAACCACTCCTCAGCTCTCTCTAGCCCAGCTGTTCCATCAAACTGTGGAGGTCTTAGGCCTTGGAACCTCTCCAACAATCTGACCTTATCTTGGCCCTCTAGATCCTCTGATCTATGTCTCCTGGATCTATGAGAGTCCTCTATATGGTGATGCTCTCTATGATCTCTCTGCCTTCTCCTAGATCTTATCTCAGGGCCTTCCTCAATCTCATTCCTAGTGCAGGAATGGTCATAGACTGAGGGATTGGTCTTGGACACCTGACCAATCTTAGATTTTACTCTTCTACCTCTTGGATTTCTCCTATCCTCATCTTCCACCTCAATGGTCTCATCATTTGTGTCTTCTAAGCTTCCAGAAGGAACATATTCAGATGTGTTCCTAGTATCCTCTTCTGGTTGTAGTTGTGCATCCCGAACTGGTTCTGCTGGAGCCACTTGGGCTCCCTGCTATTGTCCTTGAATCAGCCTCTTTAAGTTTTCATTGACTAGAGCTAAGTTCCTCTGAAGCTCTACCCAAACCTGAGGCACTTCAGGGTTTGCTACCCCCTGTTGCCCTTGATTCCCTCTATTTTGTTCATTTCTTTGTTGCCTAGAATTAGTAGGAGGCCTTCGGGGTGGATCCCCTCTCCTTGTGGCAACCATGTTTACTTCCTGCACTAATGATCCATCATAAAGCACATATAAAGATCATAGGTATTTCAATGGTACTTGACACTAGCAGCTAACCAAACTAAGTTTATAGATGTAGATGCATGGAATGCCAACTATATGCAATGTACATGTATAAACCATGATCTGATACCAACTTCTGTTACCCACTCCGGGGTAGTCCAGTTATGGTGCCAAAACTGTGCATTTAGACTCCCAGGGTTGGTAATGTTCTGTAGGCCATCAGAACACTACCCTTAGTGTGCATACCCTAGTGGCCCTCTTGGGCACTATGTAAATACATGCATATTGGTTTACCATAACACAGATATTTACATTTATGCACACTATGGCAGCTAAGATCCTTTTGTGATCGTGTTCAGAATCAAAACCGAAGGTGTGTTTAGGCAATCTTCTTAAGTCCTAATGACCAGGTACTGCACCTGTAACTTTGAGTAATAAAATGTATCATTCTAGCCACATACCCCCCTGTTTTCTTTGCTCCATTATCAAGTGGAGACCTAGAGAAAACCAAGGAATTTTGTTTTACATCAATAGCCCACCTATGGACCAAGTTATGGATTTTTGAAGTTGGTCACAAAATTCTAACCAAATGAATAGTAACTCAGCCACATTTGCAACGTCATATCTTTAGCTACAGGGCTCTAAATACATAAATTCTAAATCCCAGTTAACCCTCTGTATGTCCTCTAGGTATGGTCAAAATTTCATACCAATATTCATTCTACACAGGGAGACATGAAGCTTTAGGTCTAGAGTCAAAATTCTGGCAACTTTTGAACCATTTTGCCCATACAATTTTCCCAAACCATGCAAACACTTCTCTCACAGGGGGAAAGCCCTCCAATGCTATCCCATATATGTCCATTATACATAGGAATTACATTCCCTTTCTTTTAACAACTTTATGTGGTCAAAACAGAATTTACAAGTAAGCAGCCCATCATTCACACTTAGGCAGCTTTGCACCACATCACTTACATAGCCAAAACATTACTCAAATATTCACATACTTGTCTCATATTACATACACTACATGTACATCCATACATGCACTAAAATATGGTCTTAACTCATCTAAATATGTACCCTAGGTTACAGGAGGTCCTGAGACACAATGGACTCCAAAAACAGGATGCTGGACAGCTGCTGCACAACACAATAAGTACCACCATTAAAAATACCAAATGTGCTCCTAAAATCATAAAAATTTCCAGATCACAACTAAACATATGGAAGTTCATGTACCTGAAATTCCAGATTAAAACTCAAACCATAAAGATTATTTTGAAGGTGGTCTTTCAGCTGGATCTGAAATGACAGAATTGAGGGGAGTAAGTTTCATTGAGAAACTTAGTAAGGGTAGCACTTGGATTCAATAGGCAATGTAACCATCATTAAAACCTGCATCCAAAGACGCTAAAAGAAAAAAACCACAATGCATATATACAAGATATAGCAACCAAATGCAGCAGCCAAACACAAACAACAAACACATGAAATGTGGCAGCAACATGTACCATAGGTTAGTCCATAAAACACATAATAAACATAACCAAATCACTATGGCAGCCCTCCTCAAGCTAATGCTTGGTCTTAGGAGGATTTGAACAGTAGTTAGTAGTAACTATGGGCCCTAGAAACCCTCATTTCACTGCCATCTTTGTGCACTTGACAATAGGTCACAAAACCTTCAATAAGTGCANTGGCCCACATTTGACCATCCTTATCTTCCTTTAGCAGCCCTCCTTATGTGGGATAACCCCACAAAACTTCCATTTGACTTAAGTCATAGACATACACATCTTAAGGCCTACATTAGAACACTTAGGTCCTTATTGCCTTTTTGTGTTTTCTTTGTCCTTAGTTGTCTTCCATAAGTAATTTGGTCCTCCAATAGCACTTTCATACCATTCATATCCGTCCCATAAATCTCCAAATCTCTTTTGTGAAAGTTTTGCAATTGAGTAACCGAATTTTCAAAATCTTACGAAAAAGTCCATAGGTTGCTTGATAAACAAGCAATCCTTAGGGCTTTTCTTGGGGACCAAGTTACCAACTTGGAAAATTTTTAAGGAGGTGTTGATCATACCTTTTACTCCCCACACTACAATCACTATGGTGAGAATTACACAATATAATGGTTTTTAGCTATTATGACACACTTGTAATTCTCCCATTTTGTGAGGTGGTAACACTAGTGGCCATGAAATCTGGGATGGAATCCATATATGAAAACCAAGTATGAACTTTGGTTGACCCACCTGAAGGGGTGAAACTCATAGTGTACAAATGGGTTTTCAACAAGAAAACTGACATGGATGGTAATGTGATTACCTTTAAGGGGCGATTGGTTGCAAATGGTTTCAAGCAAATTCATGGTATTGACTATGATGAAACTTTTTCACTAGTTGCTATGCTTAAATCCATCTGAATTTTATTCACTATTGTTGCACACTATAATTATGAGATATGGCAAATGGATGTCAAAACTGCATTCCTAAATGGAAAGCTACTTAAGGATGTGTACATGACACAACCTAAGGGTTTTGTCACTCCTAAGAATGCCAATAAAGTGTGCAAGTTGAAAAGGTCCATTTATAGACTGAAGCAAGCTTCTTGAAGTCGGAATCTTCATTTTGATGAAGCAATCAAAGAGTTTGGTTTTATAAAAAATGAAGATGAACCTTGTGTCTACAAGAAGGTTCGTGGGAGTGCTATTGTCTTCTTGGTGTTGTATGTAGATGACATACTACTCATCGGTAATGACATTCCTGAGCTACAGTCTGTGAAGACTTGGCTAGGGAAATATTTCTCTATGAAGGGCTAGGGTGAAGCAACCTATGTGTTAGGCATCAGGATCTATAGAGATAGATCTAGAAAGCTTCTTGGCCTAAGTCAAAGTACATATATTGACAAGGTGCTAAAGAGGTTTAGCATGCAAGATTCCAAGAAAGGATTCTTNATATGCTTTGAGCATGACGAGTAGGTACCAATTGAACCCTGGTGAGAGTCACTGGACAACTATTAAGAACATCATTAAGTACTTACGAAGGACTAAGGATGCATTCTTGGTCTTTGGAGGTGAAGATGAGCTCGTTGTAAGGGGTTACACCGATGCAAGCTTCCAATCCGATAAGGATGATTTTAGATCACAATCTGGTTATGTGTTTTGTATTGGTGGTGGTGCTGTGAACTGGAAGAGTTCAAAGCAAGAGACAGTAGCTGACTCTACAATAGAAACTGAGTACATTGCTGCCTCTGATGCTGTGAATGAGGTAGTTTGGATCAAGAAGTTCATCACTGAACTTGGAGTGGTTCCAAGCATTGCCGACCCGATAGCGCTCTATTGTGACAACAAAGGAGCAATTGCACATGATAAGGAACCTTGATCTCACCAGCGATCCAAACACATACTCCGACACTATCATCTCATCAGGGAGATCAACGAGAGGGGTGATGTAAGGATATGCAGGACTTCGACAGACAACAACATTGCTAATCCACTAACAAAGCCTCTTACGTAGCAGAAGCATGGTAGCCATTCTAGGTCCATCGGTATTACATACATGGATGATTGGCTTTTAGTACAAGTAGGAGATTGTTAGTGTTGTGCCCAAAAAGCCAATAATGAGATGATTGTATTTTTCCACATTGAGTCATGATATTTTATTAAGGCATTAATCCAGCAATTATGTTTGTTGTTTTGTTTTTGCGTAACGCAATAAACATAATTGTAACATTAGAATAATGATATTCTCAAACGTCCCTGGTCTAGTATTATTGTGGAGTGGGTTGCAACAATACATAACGACTAGCATATGTGGAGGCTAATATGAGATATGTAGTCTACATATGGTTACAAGTTGGAGAACTTGTGTACTAGACCGACCCACCATGAGAACACTACATGGACGGTTATATTAGTGTCATAAGTGATTCTCATAGTGATCATGTTATATGTAGTCCTTCGACCTAAGATCATCAAGGTTCCCTACATGTGAGTCACATACTTTGATACTTTCCTTTGTTGCTCGTAACTGAGTGAACTTGAACGAGGTCATTGGGTATGCCACATATCATGCGGAGGGATTTGTATGATCAAGATGGGATTTGTCCCTCCTATGTAACAGGAGTGAGACTTAGAAAATGCATAGCCATGCTCGGATGAGTTGATATACGATATCAATGTCATCAGTTTAAGTTGGTCTACTTGGTAATTAAGAAACTAAAGATTGGGCTATACGAGAGTGAAACATTCCATGTCTCATGCTTAGTCCTTGATATCTTGGACAAAGGGACAATGGCACATAACGATGATGATCATAAAGGTTTAGTTGAATCATCGACAATCTTGTCACTTGGGTAGCAATGATGCGTTGCTAGACACCACTTATTGCTTATCATCATAAATGTGATTTATGATCATTGCCGATGTGGTAAGACCCTATTGGGTCGTACACATAGAGCTATTTGGATCATTAGAGTGCATGGGCTAATTATTTGGGTTATGGTTTCACAATAATTTCGTATTAATAATGGGCCCAATAGTTGAGCCATTATTAAGCCTAAAATTAAAGCCCAATTGGATAAAGGCTGTGAAACCCATTAGGCCTAAAAGTTGAGTCTCACTATAAATACAGCTTTTAGTGAGAAATTTGAAGCTTCTTGCCCTAGCCTCCCAAAAGGACAGCCGCACTCTTCTTTTGCAATTCCTTGGAGGACGCAAGCTAGCATGCGAAAGTAAGAGAAATGCATCTTCCGGGACATGGTGGAAGTGTGGTGATCCTGAAAGGCTCGTGTGGATACTATAAAAAGCTTGAACACGTCAGTTGTTCAGGTTTTGTGATTCAACTCTACAGTTGGGTGAGAGATCTCAACCAAAAATTAGGTATGAAAATTTTCAAACACTTGGTCTACCCCATTTCACTTGGATCTTGAAGGGTTTCGGTTTAATTCCACTGTGTTCTTTGGCTCCCGAAACCTAACATTGTCCTCATCTTCGCCTTTCCTTTCTTTTTCCTTTCCTTCTTTAAGGGATGGCATCCGCAGGTAGCATTGAAGTTGACCCTGCTTGACTAAGGATTCAATGTACTTTCTCAGCTGGAAGCAGTCCTTGGTGTTGTGCCTGTGGTCTCAGTGGAACTAGCAAAACTTTTTCATGTTCTTTTTCTTGTTTAGGTCATGGCCTTCGGTATCTGAATTGAAGTTCCTTGTCTCTCCAAGGCCATGAATATGTTCATCCTTGTCGTGTTCAAGGGAGTAAACGACATGGGTTTCTTCCCTCTTTGTTTTCAACGTCTACCCCACCCTCGGTTCGGTACCGAGGTTGTTGACTCTTGTTAGTGTTGTGCCCAAAAGCCAATCATAACATGATTGTATTTTTACACATTGAATCATGATATTTTGTCAAGGCATTAATTCAGCAATTATGTTTTTTGTTTTGTTTCTGCAAAATGTAATAAACATTATTATAACCCTAGAATAATGATATTGTTAAATGTCCCCAATCTAGTACTATTGTGGAGCGGGTTTCAATGATACATAACGACTAGCATATGTGGAGACTAATATGAGATATCTAGTCTACAGATGCGTATAAGTTGTAGAACTTGTTACTAGACCGACGCACCATGAGAATACTACATGGATCATTATATGAGTGTCATAAGTGATTCTCACAATGATCATGGTATATGTAGTCCTTTGACCTAAGATCATCAGGGTTCTCTACAGGTGACTCACATACTTTGATACTTACCTTTGTTGCTTGTGACTGAGTGAACTTGAAGGAGGTCACTGGGTATGTCACATATCATGTGGAGGGATTTATATAATCAAGATGGGATTTGTCCCTCCTATGTAACAGGAGTGATATCTTCGAGCCCCATGATAGAGTGAGACTTAAAAAATGTATGGCCACGCTCGGCTGAGTTGATAGATGATATCAATATCACCAGCTTAAGTTGGTCTACTCGGTAATGAAGAAATCTAAGATTGGGCTATATGAGAGTGACACATTCTATGCCTTGTGCTTAGTCTTGATATCTTCGACAAATGGACAATGGCATATATGGGTAATGATCATAAAGGTTTTGTCGAATCACAGACAATCTTGTCACTTGGGTAGCAATGATGTGTTGCTAGACACTGCTCATTGCTTATGATCATACATGTGATTTATGATCATTGCCAACATGGTAAGACCCTATTGGGTCGCACACATAGAGCTATTTGGATCATTAGAGTGCATGGGCTAATTATTTGGGCTATGGTTTCACAATAACTTCATATTAATATTGGGCCAAAAAGTTGAGCCATTATTAAGCCCAAATTAAATCCTAATTGGATTAGGGCTTTGAAACACATTAGGCCTGGAAGTTGAGTCTCACTATAAATACAACTTTTAGTGCGAAATTTATAGCTTTCTTGCCCTAGCCTCCTAAAAGGACAACCTCATTCTTCTCTTGCAATTCCTTGGAGGACGCAAGCTAGCATTGCGAGCGCAAGATGAATGCATTTGCTGGGACATAGCAGAAGCGTGGTGATCCTGAGAGGCTCATATGGATACCATAAAGAGCTTGAACATGTCAACTGTTCAGGTTTTGTGATTCAACTCTACAGTTGGGTGAGAGATCTTAACCAAAAATTAGGTATGAAAATTTTTGAACACCCGGTTTACCCTATTTCACTTGGATCTTGGAGGGTTTTGGTTAAATTCCACTACACTTGTTTGGCTCCCGAAACCCAACAACTTTGACCCTCGTAGTGATTGTGATGAGACTTCGGCCCTCCTATCCTTAGTTCTTCGGCTATCATATGCTATTCTGCCCTTTGATAGAATTCTATGAGGGTGTCAATGGGATCTTTGGAGAACTCATAGAAGAGTTGTGAATTGCGCTGAAGTCCCCTGATCATGCCGAGGATGCAGATTTCGGGGCAGAAGTCAGGCACACTCAGGGCTTCTCGATTAAACCTCTTGACGTAGTGCCAAATGGTTTCCCCATTCTTTAGAGCTAGGTCAAACACTTGGACGGGCATCTTCACCATCGGTCTACTTCCGATGAATTGTTGGGTGAATGCGGCAGATAACTCTTATAAGCCCATTGTGGTTCTGGGAGTTAGGGAGTTATACCACGTAGTTGCCAGCCATGAAAGGGTGACTTCAAAGCACTTGCAGAGGGTGGCGTCATCAGTGCCGTGCAACACCATGCTCCGCATATATTTCATCAGATGAGCTTGGGGGTCACTACGCCCATCATACATTTTGAGATGTGGCACCTAGAAGTCACATGGCATAGGTGCTTCTACTACTGCACGGATGAAGGGCGACTTTTCTCTGGGGAAGGTCTCCGACAACCTTGACTAGATAGGTTTTTGAGTAATATATTTTTCCACCTTCTCCAACCTCTCTAAGATCTTCTCCATGAGGGTAATAGTACTGTCTTCTCCCTGTTGCCTGGCAGTCACCGGCAATGGAGAGCAACGTCTTCTTTTTGGAGAGTAACTTCATCGACAGGGGTATTGGGACTTCCCGTACGGGGATGGACTCCACCGATGGGAAGTCATAGGCTCTTTTGACACCGTTTCTCCAGCGTGACATCCTTTGCAGGGTGCATTCTCTGTTGATGACTCATTATGAGAACCCTTACTTCCAGAGCTTCAGCGAGGTAACCTTGCACTTTTCTCTTGCTGTGCGCTAGGAGAAAGTGCCCTTCCCCTAGGAAGTGGTTGTGACCACCTTCGCTTGAGCTGTTGAGTCATTTCAGCTACAACAGAGCATTGAAAATCTTGCAAAAAGCCTAGCGTGACCGTCAGAGGACATTCATCCTCCAGTAATGAAGTCTCCATTATAGGCTATTCAATAGCTGTTAGGGCTTCCGGCACAAACTAGGACTTCAGGAGTACCTTGTCTTTAGAACGCCGAGTCGCAACAGCAGTGACCTGAGAAGGGTTTCCCAAAAATGGCACCAAATGATGCCCAGTGGCATCCTCATCATATGACATGCTACTTGAAGGGGAAACTTCCGGTATGAAGGTCTCTGCAAGACTTTGAAGAATAAGGGTTAGAAACTCCCCAGAATGTGTTTCCGGGGAAAGAGCCTCCGACACCCAAGTTAGTATCGGATAGTGACCGAAAAGAGTAGAGGGGAAAAAGTAAAGAATGTCCTCTATGTTCTTACCAAGGTCCCTCCCAAGTATTTATAGGAGGGTGGAGTGAGGACGTCGTTTGTCACAGCTGGCCCAGATCATGACACGTGTTCAGTTAGATCTGATCTGTACCTTTGGAGGTAGGTGTTACCAGTTGGCCGTAGGCCATTCTGGCTAAAGGGCAAGGTCATGTGCGAGGTTTCTCTATCAAAGGCTCTTTAACCATTTTTGTTGCATCCCCGTAAGACCCCTTCGGGAGGAGATTTTCCCTTAGGGCAAGTGGGGAAGGCCCCTTGGCAGAGTAGGTCACCTTTGGGAGGCATTTTCCGAGGATGGTAGATATACTTTTCTGAGGTTGGTAAATTCGAAGATGGTGAAAGACCTCGCTCATTCCCGTGCCCTCTGGCCAAAACTGCCTACAGCCAGCTGAAGGTGCCTATCTCCGAACGTACGGATCAGATTTGACCGAACACGTGTCATGATCTGAATGAGCTGTGTCAAATGGCCTCCTCTCTCCCTCCTCGTATAAATACCAGGAAGGGACCTTGGTAAAAGGAGGAGACTTATTCTTTATTCATTGTTCTTTGTTCTTTAGTACTCACTCACACAAATATTTACTTGGGCGTCGAAGGCACCTCCCCCGGAAACACATTCTGTGAAATCTCTAACCCTTGTTCTTCAAAGTCTTGCAGACACCTTCACACCAGAAGTCTTTCCTTTAGGCCAGCATGTCATACAACGAGGATGCCGATGGGCATCAGAAAGGATTTCTAGAAGTATTCCATTATGAGTTACCAGGGTTAGCACCCCTAAGGGAAATAGAGATACTAGGTTCACTGATCTGGATTGATGATTGTGTTTCTGTGTTGTGTAGGCCCTAATGGCTACAGCGGGTATTGCTGTTGCTGGATCAAACAAGGTATGGGCCAGAACCAGGGGGTCATGAATAACTTATTGCCTAAGTATCAAATTAATGCAAAAGTAAAAGTCTCGGTAGGCCTAACGACTATATGAGCCGAAAAAAGTGCACCATGCATAAAATCTTTTAAAACATCAAAATTTGGTGTTTTAGGCCATGTAGTCCTTGAAATTTTAGCTTGTATGTAGTTGTGTATGTAAAACAAGAGGACTAGGCTAGAATAAATGTGTGCCTGTGCATATTTTTGGGCCTAGCTTGGCCATAAGGCACAAAGAAAAAGAAATATGCATGGTTTGAATCCTGTGATGTATGCATGTATGTATAAGCATGGTTAACTCTGATGGAACTCTAAAAACATGTAAGAACCCACTTCTACATACATACTTAGCCCCTAACCAATCTTAAGTGAATTAAAACCCACCATCATTAAAATTATGTAAATTTTACTAACACTTCAAAGCTTGAGATTCCTAAGAAGATAGACATTAAGTTGGGATTAAGAATCCTAGGAGTCTGAGTCCAAGTCACCATATGAAATCAACTTAGTAACTATAAATCACCAATTGGTAAGAATCTATTAGAAAAGGTTTAGGGTAGGGGTGAGTTGGGCCCCGATGGAGTGGTATCAGAGCTTTGGGTTGTACAAGGGTCTTGATTATGTAGAACATTTGTTGTCTAATATAGGACCTTATGGTCTAATATGCGACATCCCACTATGATACACAATCATTGTTTTGGTTGTAGGGATAAATGGCCAGAAGTAGAAACAGGAGAATAAGGAACTAGATTACTATTAGAGCTGATCAAATGCCTGATCAATAGCTTGAGATTAAGGAAGTGGCTAAAAGTAGCACAAGACTTCCTAATACGATCACAGTGCCTGAACCTAGTGTACAAGATTAACACAGGATGGAACATATGATGGAAATAATGAAAGGAAATATTGCTTAGCTGGTGGTGGGCATGCAAGCTCTTCCTAGGGGCTAGCCTCAGGCATCTATGGGCATTGTTGCTAAATAAGAGCAAGAAAATGGACAAAGGTTATAAAAGGCCAGGTAAATAACCAATAAGGGAAGAGTAAGCAAGTAGATTGCGAGATGAAGAACAAAAGTAGGGTGAGGAAGTGAGATGCCCAAGAGGTAGAAGACTAAGGTCAGATATCAGGAAAACTACTAAGAATAGATAAGGGGAACAATTAGGCACTATTGCTACAAGAATGGACCCAATCTCAGAAAGCCCCAAAGAAATGGCATCTCATAGGATAATAAGAACTGTAGGAAGAGGAAGAGAGATCCTGAAAGAGGGCTTGAGAAAAGGCTAGCTAGGGGCCTTCCATGCACTCAAATCCCTACTATTCAAGGGAAGTGGTGATCTAGAAGAAGCTGGATTCAAAATTTACCAGCTAGAGAAAGAGTTTGAGACAATGGAGGTCACATCCACTCAAAATGTATGGTTGGCTACCTTTAAGCTAGAAGGAAGTGCTGAACTTTGGTGCAGGACAATATAAAGGGTGCATGTGAGCAGGAATAAAAGAAAATCCATGGAAGAAAGAGGACCCTTGAGATGGGCAGAGTTTATTCTGGTGTTTCAACAATAATATATGAGTGAGGCTCTTAAGGATAAGAAGTCGATGAAATTTGATCGACTAGAACAAGGAAGCATGACTATCAAAGAGTATGAGCACAAATTTAGTAGCCTCATTAGGTATGCCCCGTAGTATGATGCGTAGGAAGAATTGAGCACCGAAAGGTTCATTAGAGGATTAAGGCCTGAATTGAGGAAGATATGAAGGCTATAGGCATCAAGACCTATTATGAAGCTGTTCAAAGGCCTCTGACTTTGGAACAGGAATTCCAACACTAACTGGCAGAAAATGTAACAGGGGCTGCTATGGGACATCAAATTGGAAAGAAAAAAGCTAGACATAGAATGGTAAAATCTGAATTAGGTAGAGATCAGAAAAAGCACAGAGAGACTCAGAGGTTTGGACCCCAATGCCAAACATGTGGGAAGTACCATGGTTTTAAACCATGCTACAGAGCCATTGAAGGTTGTCTAAAATGTGGCTTTTAGGATCACTTGGTTGGAGATTGCCCAGTCAAGAAGGAACAAAGAAAAGTGTTGGGTAAATTTAGTGCTGCTTATGTAACGTCGCCTACCCTTGATAGCGCCCTCCTAGGAAGACTGTGGAATTGGAGTCCCGCACTAGTTGTAGTTGGCTAGTTAATTACTTGTCCCATTTTAACACCTTTCATTATCTGTACTTATTAACCTAAAATGCAGCATGCATGGGCTTGCTTTGAATTTAGTTAACAAACATGAAAAGAAACTAAGACATTGCACATAGTATATTAAAACATATTTAAGACAGAAGCTGAAGCATAAAACACAAGTGTATTTACTGCAAGTAATAACCGTGCATGTGCATCATTACATAAGTGAAGACTATGCACATGCCCAACTATGCACATGCCCAAAAGCAACTGAAATACTACTCGACTTAGAGACATTGGAGGCCAACTAACATACATATGTATACTAAAGACTACTACTAAGATCGATAGTTGACTATGTCCATCCTTGTGCCACTAGCCTTTGCAAGGCTGCAAAATAACCATAGTTAGCACAAACAACTTAACCGATAAAACAAGAATCGATAATGATTCACTTAGTGGTTTACCTGCAAGTAAAACACTAGCTCGGCAACTGCTATATGGTCGCTGGCCCTAAACAGATGAAATCTAGAAAACAACACTGAAGGGAGTGAGAATCCAAAGATTCCAGTAAGGGATTTAGGCACCTACAGACAAAAACCTGAGGACACTCATATATATAGAGTATATGAAATCTACTACAGGCTTAATGCAGTCTGAGGGTCTAATATATGCACATATCCCTAGCTCCCTTAGGACCCCTCCTCATCCTTGTCCTCCTCACGGGTCGTCACTCCCTGCCTAGCAAAATCTAGCCACTAACTCACTCCAAGTAAGCCTTAGCTTACTGACTAATGCAGTAATGTAGCCCTTGGTTATTGTGTAGGTGAACATTACTTGGTTCACACAATTATGGTAAGACTTGCCATGGATGGACTTAATATATATACACTAGTACATACACTAGGGTTTCTCATTGGTGTGCCAATCCTTAAGTCTTCAACTAGAGCATCAATGGTGCTAAACCCCCTTGTCCTTCCTAATGGCTCTATTGTAGTACATGAAACATGTTCCAAATTATCTTCCACCATGCTTTCTTTACACCTAAGAAGGCTTGATTAACTAGCTAGTGCTTTAAGGAGCCATGGGAGGAGTTAAGGAACCATTAGGCACCTTCCACCCTAAGTCCCCTAAGGCACTCTTAAGCCCTTTCATTTGGAAATAAATCCAAAACTAATTTGAGTAGAATTTGGCATTTCTAATAGTATACAATTGTAGTTCTTCCTCTTAGCTTCATGTGGAATGTTGAATCACCTCAATCAAACACTCGAGCAAAAAGTTATGCCAATAATACTATAGCATGTCAATGTTGTCGAGGGCTTGGTGATGCATTGTCGGGAATGATGACATAGTTGGCAACACGTCACCAATGACTATAACACTTGGGTTCCAAATGTGCCTTGTTTTTACTCCTTGTGTCCATACACACTTTGGGGGCATCCAACCCCTCCCAAACATCTAAGAAAAGCCTTCACAACCTCCAAAACTCTACGACTACTACAATAGGGCATTTTGGTGCTAACCAAATAAAGCTTGAGGTGCTAGATTACACCACACTAATCCTTGATTTATACTAGTCCATCACAAGCAAAATTCTAGCAAAATTCTACCATAACCTATGCATATCTTCCAAACTACTTGAAACCAACATTCAAGCAACTAAGACATGCATCATATGAATGTGATAACTAAATCCCTTACCTCAATTGTGAAGAATAAGCAAGAACCAAGCATCCATACCAAGCAACAATGGCTTCACTAGGGTGTCCTATTGTTCCAAGCAAATTCAACATACAAAGAACCAAACTAAGCTCTACCAAGCTAAACCCAAGCTCATGCAAGCTCAATAAACCAAGAACATCAAGTAAACAATTTGGGAAAAATGTACCTGAGTTCCATAAGCCTAAAAAATGTCATCCTAAACTCACCACACAAAACCCATGTAAAAGCAAGCCCTTTCATGCATATAAACCTCATGGTGCTTCGATTTCCACAAAGAATTGGTGAAAGATTAAAGTTTTGGTTATGGAATTAGAAAGGAGAGGGAGAGCTATGAGTTTCAGAGCTTGAAGATGATGAATAAAACTGAAAAATGTCCCAAAATGGCTTAAACAACCGCTTTCACACTCTAGCCCTTCAACTTTTTCACTTTTGCAAAAGAACCTTATGCTCAAATAGTGCCATAAGATTTGGCAATTTAGCCCAACTCTTTGGTTTGTTGTCACTTAGGTCCAAAATAAAAACTTATGAGCTTGGAAAACCAAACCTATCACCTTGTGGTGAAAAATGACCATTTTGCCCCTGGTGACACTTAGGTGCCAAAATTGAACTAGGAACCATCTACCTTTTTAAACACTTTGCTTGACTGGCTTGTTTAAGCTAATTTAGGGATTAAACTAAGGATTTTGACTTGTCTAACAAGTCTTACCTGACCATTGAAGGTTTGCTACCTAGAAGGCAGTAACACCTTGGCTAACAAACTGGTATGGCAAAGAAAAATGGATGATAACCCGTCAGGCTCCTACATAGATACATAAAGGGCCAAGTTAGCCTGTGCCAATTAAAACCCAACCATCAACTAGAAGAGTATATCAGATTGAGGGATCAAAGAGAAAAGAAGAAATAGTCCCTGGAGAAGAGGCCATAAGTCACAGCAAACAAAGGAGGGAAGCACTAAAATGCAACCTTTACCTTCATGATAAGCTTATTTTAGTACTTTATGATACTGGTGCTTCCATATCCATTATTTCATCCAACTTAGTGAGACAATTGAACTTAAAGGTCACTTCATTACCCTAAATGTATATGATCAGAACAGCTGGAAATAAGATGATGCTTTCACATCACAATATCAAAGACTGCGTGAGTAGGCTAAATAAGATAAAATTTAAGGCTAATCTGATCATTCTCGAAACCACTGGTTATGATATGGTGTTGGACATGAAGGGGTTTGCTAAAAATAATGTGATCATAAATTGCAAAGATAGGAAGCTAATATTGCCAAGACTAGTAGAACATTCCTTATAGGACTCAATAAAATGTGATGTTGGGCAAGTAAAGGTAATGAATTATATACCTATACCTTTCGAAAAAGAATATATCAGCTTAAATGACAAAGAGTCCAAAATGCAATTGGAAAAAGTCTTGACTACGAAACAATTTCCACATGTACTCTATTCTGAGTTACCAAGGTTACCACCCTTAAGGGAAATAGAGTTACTAGGTTAATTGATCTAGACTGATGATTGTGTTTCTGTGTTATGTAGGCCCTGATGGCTGTGGTGGGTATTGTTGTTGCTGGAGCACTCCTATTATGGGCCAGAACCGGGGGTCATGAATAACCTGTGGCCTAAGTATAGAATTAAAGTGAAAGTAGAAGTCTCAGGAACCCTAGAGACTATATGAGCAGAAAGAAGTGCACCATGCATAAAACCTTTCAAAGCATCAAAGCTTTGTGTTTTAGGCTACGTAGTCCTTCTTAAAATTTTTCCATCTATATAGTTCTATTTGTAAACAAGCGGACTAGGCTAGAATAAATGTGTGGTTGTACATATTTTTGGGCATAGGTGGGCCATAGGGCACTAAGAAAAAGAAATATGCATGGTTTGAATCCTATGATGTATGCACCTATGTATAAGCATAGTTAACTCTGGTGGAACTCTAAAAAGATGTAAGGACCCACTTCTACAGGCATACTTAGCCCTAATCAATCTCAAGTGAATGAAAACACACCTGTTGACAAAATTAAGTAAATTCTACTAAGACTTCAAAGGCTTGAGATTCCCAATAAGATAAACTTTAAGTTGGGATTAAGAATCCTAAGAGTCAGTGTCAAAGTCACCATATGAAATCGACTAACTAACTATAAACCACCAGTTGGTAAGAATCTGTTAAAAAAAATTTGGGGTGGGGGTGAGTTAAGCTCCAACATTCGAGGTTTGTCCAAATTTAGTGATACCCACTGAATGCTTTGAGGAAGTCGACCAATGCATGATCAGCCGTGGAGTCCACCAATTAATCGATCGAGGGTAGCAGGTATGAGTCCTTAGGACAAACATCGTTAACATTCCTTTAGTTAGTGCACCTTCGGAGCTTATCAATCCCTTCCTTAGTTGCAAGAATGATGTTGCTTAGCTAGTCAGGGTATTTAACTTCCCTTATTATGTCGTCTTCCAAGAGTTAATGAATTTTCTTTTTTGATGAAGTTGTTCTTCTGCGCTGAGATACTGCGCTTCTTCTGTAAGAGAGGCTTTACCTCTGGGCGTACTTTTAGGCTATGCTGGATTATGTCAAGATCTATTTAAGGCATATCCTTCAGGGAATAAGCAAATACATGATTGTTGATTGATAAAAGGGATAAAATTCTTTCTTTTTCACCTTCAGTTAACATTTTGCCAATTTAGGTACTTCAGCCAGGGACTAACTCTATGTCCTCAGTTTTTATTTTCTCACAATCACCCTTTTTCCCTTTTAGCCTATCATCAACAAGTATGCCTTCTTTCCCCAAGATCTACATATGAACTTTAGTAGGGTTGTGCCTTGCCTTGACAAATACTTTCCTTACTTCAGCTTGATTGATGTATAATTTGGTGTCTCCTTCCTTAGCCTTGAATATGGCTGTCAGGTATTTGACGTCAGTTTAGAGGTAAAGGTTGCCCTGTGTCTATCTACAAAGGATGGCATTATAGGATGATGGGACATATATGACAACAAATCTTGTCATAGTGGAGGCAAAGAATTTTTCTCTTGTTTTAATCGAGGCACCCTTTAGCATTAATGGCAAGTCAATGCATCCTAATATTAGCAGTTATATGGGGCCAACCTTGAATGTAGGTGACATCATGGGTTTAAGCTCACTCTTAGAAATACCCAAACTTGATAGCACGTGGGCAAATAGGACATAAGCATTCAAGCCATCGTCATAAAGGACTCTTTTGTTGTCCCAGTTTTTTATCCTAGCCATGATTAGAAGAGGATGGTCACATGGGATCTTCACCACCGAGCCAATTCTTTGGGTTAGCTTGTTCAAAGGACTATCGGATTCCATCATTGCCATTTCTCTCACCTTCCCCTCTCTCTCAACCGAGGGTATTCCAGTAGTGATTGTTTGGAGAACGTCAGTCGTAGGTAGGGGTTATTTTGACAGACTTTAGTTTGTTTGATGCCTGTTAGAATCATACTCCTCATCTTCCTCATTTTTCTCATCACCCCTTTCTTCCCAGCACTTGGGCGAGGGCATTTGTAAGTAGCACCAAAGTTGCCCCTGTTTAACCAGGGACTCAATGTACTTCCTCAATTGGAAGCAGTCTGCATTGTCATGCCTGTGGTCCCTATTAAATTGATAGTATTTCTTAATGTTTTTCTTGTTTTCTGGGTTCATGGCTTTCGAATGTTGGATCAGTGCTCTTTGTCTTTGTAAGGCTATCAAGATGGTTGTTCTTGTAGTGTCTAGGGGGTCAAACATCATTGGCCTTTTCCTTGGCAAGGAACTGAGGTTGGTGAATCTGACCTTCAGACGGTTAATGGTCTACCTTCTACCCTCCCATCCATAGCTATTCAGTGGTCATGTGTTACTCAGCCCTCCTATAGAATAGCCTTAGTGTTTCTAGGGGATCTTTGGAATACTCATAGAAAAGCTTAGAGTTTCTTTTGAGACCT
This sequence comes from Aquilaria agallochum, assembly GCA_000696445.1. Taxonomy (NCBI): domain Eukaryota; kingdom Viridiplantae; phylum Streptophyta; class Magnoliopsida; order Malvales; family Thymelaeaceae; genus Aquilaria; species Aquilaria agallochum. Next base: position 18,580 of record KK902515.1, read on the forward strand.
TGGATCATTGCCAAGATTCGTATCTTTGGGAAAAGGTCATGGATGCTGAGGGCCTCTTAGTTGAACCTTTCGACATAGTCCCGCATGGTTTCTCCATTCTTTTACGCTATACCAAACATTTGGGCGGGCATCATCATCATCTATCTACTACCGATGAACTATTGGGTAAATGCCGTGAATAACTCTTAGAACCCCGCAATTGTTTTGGCTACCAAAGAGTTATACCATGCAGTAGCTGGTGCTAAAAGTGTAACTTCAAAAACTTGCAAATGGTGGCATCATTGGCTCCATGTAGCACCGTACTCCTCTTATATTTAGTCAAATGAGCCTAAGGATCGCTTCACCTGTCATAGCTTTCTAGGCGAGTCACCTTGAAGTTGATTGGCATGGGTGCTTCTACTATTGGTCAAATAAATAAGGACTCACCTCTGATAAAGGTCTTAGATAACCACAACCATACTGGTTTTTGGGACACCTATTTGTCCACCTTGTCTAACCTGTCCAAGATCTTCTCCATCAAGGTAGTAGTGTTATCTTCAACTTGATGTTGGGAATGATGTGGCAGGGGGAATGGCATCTTCTCCTGCACAAGTAACTTCGATGATGAAGGGGTGGTGACTTCTCATTGGGAGAAGGATGTTAGTGTTGTGCCCAAAAAGCCAATAATGAGATAATTGTATTTTGCACATTGAGTCATGATATTTTATTGAGGCATTAATCTAGTAATAGTGTTTGATGTATTGTTTCTATGTGGCATAATCAAACATAATTATAACCCCAAAATAATAGTATTCTTAAACATCCCTGGTTTACTATTATTGTGAAATGGGTTACAATAATACATAAAGACTAGCATATGTAGAGACTAATCTGAGATATGTAGTCTACATATGGGTACAAGTTAGAGAACTTGTGTACTAGATTGACGCACCATGAGAACACTACATAGCTCGCTATATAAGTGTCATAAGTGATTCTCATAGTGATCATGGTATACGTAGTCCTTTGCCTAAGGCCATCAAGGTTCCCTACATGTGAATCCCATACTTTGATACTTCCTTTTGTTACTCATAACTGAGTGAACATGAAGGTGATCATTGGGTATGTCACACATTATGTGAAGGGTTTTGTATGATCCAGATGGATTTGTCCCTCCTATGTAGTGGGAGTGATATCTTAGGGCCCTTTGATAGAGTTAGATTAAGAAAATGCATGGCCATGCTCAGATGAGTTGATATATGATATCAATGTCATTAGTTTAAGTTAGTCTACATGGTAATCAATAAACCATAGATTGGGTTATGCAAGAGTGACACATTCCACGTCTTATGCTTAGTCTTGATATCTTGGACAAATGGGCAATGGAATATATGAATAATGATCCTAGAGGTCTAGTCAAATCATCGACTATCTTGTCACTTTGGTAGTAATGGTGTGTTGCTAGAGACCGGTCATTCTTTAAGATCATAAATGTGATTTGTGATCATTGCCAACGTGGTAGGAGCCAATTGGGTTGAACACATAGAGCCAATTGGATTATTTGAGTGCGTGGGCCAAATTGTTTAGGTTTTGGATTCATAATAATTTCATATCAGTAATTGGCCCAAAGGTTGAGTTGTTTATAATGCCCAGAATTAAGCCTAACTCAATTAGGGTTTTGAAACCCATTAGGCTTAGGAGTTGAGTCACCTTAAGGATGAAATTAGAAGGGTATTGAAAAGTTTGAGCCATACTCTTCTCTTGCCATTCCTTGAATGATGCAAGCTAGCACTACAGGCGTAAGAGGAATACATTTGCCAGGACGTGGCATAGGTGTAGTGATCTTAAAAGGCTTGTGTGGATACCGTACAAAGCTTGAACACATCAACTGTTCAAGTTTGTGATTTGACTTAACAGTTGGGTGAAAAATCTCAACCTACTAGGTATAAAATTTTTGAAGACCTGATTTAACCCATGTCACATAGATCCTAGAATGTTTCAGCTATCTTCTGTTGTTATTGTTTGACTCCCAAAATCCTACAAATGACCCCATCATCATGAAGTCCTCATTTCATGTGATCTTGACATTGCTGTGTACCAACCATGAGACAGCAGGTTCTATATTGAAGACTCATCACGGAGGCTCCTACTAGGGGAACTCTGATGAAATGATCAATCACCCCACTCTAGGTGAGCCTCTAAGGAGGGGGTCTTTGGTTGCAATGTGCTTGTGATGACCTTTGGTCGAGGTATCGTGTCATTTCAGCCATAATGGGGTGTTGGAAATCTTACACGAAACCCATTGTGACTGTTAAAGGACGTTCATCCTTAGGGAGGGAAGGTTCTAGGGGTGCTTGGTCATTTGTCATAAGAGCCTCAGGTACGGACTAGGACATATAGTCCTCCTTGTCCTTGGAATGCCGAGTCTTTATGATAGCAACTTGGGAAAGGGTTCCCACAAACGATGCCATATGATACTATAAGACATCTTCGATGTAAGACATGATGGCCTCCAGAGGTTCTTCACCTGAATGATACCTGCAACGATGAAGAATAAGGCTCAGGGGTCCCTGAAGTGTTTTCAAGGGAAGGGACCTCGGATGCCGAAGTTCAGGTATAAGGGAGAAATTGCTGAGAATGGAAAGCAGAAAAGGGGGTATCTCATGAGTATTACCTTGGAGCCTTCCAAGCATTTATAGGAGGCTTCTAGGATAAGCCATTTTGCCCCGATTAAACTGATTAAGACACATGGTTGGCCAGTTTTATAGACATTCAGTCTGTACCTTCAAAAGAGGTATGCCTAGTTGTCTATAGGTGGTTACAATCAGACATTTGGTAGGGCGTGTGCAAGAGGTTTCTATCAGAGATCCTAAGGGCTAGGCCCTTGCCATTTTCATTTAGGCGATTTCAGACATTCACAAGCCCCTTCAATGGCCACGTTCATATCTGAGGGTAAAAGGGGATTCTCCAGTGTAATATAAGGTAAGCATTCAAGGGTGGTTGATGTGTAATATGTTAGTGTTGTGCCCAAAAGCCAATCATGAGATGATTGTATTTTTTCACATTGAGTCATGATATTTTATTAAGGCATTAATCCAACAATTATGTTTGTTGATTTGTTTCTGCGTAACTTAACAAACATAATCGTAACCCTAGAATAATGATATTCTTAAACATCCTTGGTCTAGTATTATTGTGGAGCGGGTTGCAATAATACATAACAACTAGCATATGTGGAGACTAATATGAGATATGTAGTCTACATATGGGTACAAGTTGGAGAACTTGTGTACTGGACCGACCCACCATGAGAACACTACATGGATCGTTATATGAGTGTCATAAGTGATTCTCATAGTGATC
>KK902515.1:22483-48838 GCA_000696445.1 Aquilaria agallochum
GAAATTAAATCCTAATTGGATTAGGGCTTTGAAACCCATTAGGCCTGGAAGTTGAGTCTCACTATAAATACAACTTTTAAGTGAGAAATTCATAGGTCTCCTTGCCCTAGCCTCCAAAAAGGACAACCACACTATTCTCTTGCAATTCCTTGGAGGACGTAAGCTAGCACTGCGAGCGCAAGAGAAACGCATCTACCGGGACGCGGTGGAAGCATGGTGATCCCGAAAGGCTCGTGTGGATACCATAGAGAGCCTGAACACGTCAATTGTTCAGGTTTTGTGATTCGACTCTACAGTTGAGTGAGAGAACTCAACCGAAAATTAGGTATGAAAATTTTCGAACACCCAGTTTACCCCGTTTCACTTGGATCCTGGAGGGTTTTGGTTAAATTCCGCTGCGCTGTTTGGCTCCTGAAACCCATCATAATACAAATTTGGTCAGACAATAGCCAAAAATGGTATAGGTCACTTTCCAAGGTTGGTTGAGTTGTTATTCGAAAGTGGTGTTAAGCCCTAATCCGATGTAGTCTGAGCTACCAACCAAGGCTGGTTATGACCCATTTACAAAGGTTGGTCATGTTACCCCAAGGGTGGTGTCATCCACTTTTGAAGTTCTTATGGGTGATAGCCCTTCGACTATCATGGGTATATATCATAAATCCAACACCTCAATTTTCAACTACATGCAAAGATCAACTAATCCATCACCAAGTAAATGGCTCTACTAAGTGTTCCCCTAGGTTCTAAGCAATCAAAGGTTCATGGCACCAAAACAACAACAAATAAGCAAAGCCCATGTATCAAATGGCCAAACAAGTAAGAAATCATCAAGGATTTCAAGTGACCCGATCTTCCAATGCATGAATTCTACTTGAAATGAGCTACCCATTGCTTATATACCCTTTGTGCCTTCCATCTTCAATAAGAAATATGGAATTTGTGCATGAATTGAAGGGGAAATCAAGTGGGAAAGCTTGAGCTTAGGTTTGGAGAAGAAAAGAGTGAATAGTAGCAGCCCAAGCCTCACCTTTACTAAATTATAAGCCTTCCACCTTACAAGCCCTCAAACTTTCATCAAATCATCAAAAAGAACCCCTTCCCAAAATAGTAACCTTTGGTCAAATATTGGTCAAACCTATAATGCCCTCAAGTTCCTAAGTGCTTAAGCCATGGGTGATGTAAAATGAAAGCTTCAGAAACATGGGGAACCCTAATTCTGAGTATTTTCGTTGGGAGATGAGAAGTAATTGAGTGTAGAACGCTCTCAGATCCAACTTGAACACCTTTATCCTTAACTGGGACTCTATCAAATTTAACTAGAACACTATGGATTCAATCATGAAGTGATTGAGAGGAAGGAGGAGCAAATGATGATTTGTGGAATTAAGGGACTTAATTGAAATGTCTATCAAATGGCTAAACTGAAGGAATCTTTTATGTGCAGGTCTAATTGCTTTATGCAAAATTTTGACTTGACTAAGCTAGTGATTAACCCATTTATTTGGGACACTTGGCCATTTTTTTATTATATCATGGTCCCACATGACTATCTTCTTCCTTATTTAGTTGACTCTACCATGGATGAAACCTTTAGCTATTTTTTTTTGTGAGTTCATGCAATTTTAAGTATAAACAAAGACAGTCTAAGGTGGATTCAAAGTGGAGAAGATAAATTCATGCACCAATTGAGCTAAGGAGGAGGATTCTAGCAACAAAGAGCACATTTTAAGCTTGGAAAGCTTTGGGAAACTAAATTGCTAAGCCAAGGTAAGGATTTTATGTATTCACTAAGTTCCATAGTTGGACTATGTTGATTTAATGAATATCAGGCACTTAGGTGATGGGGTTTTGCAAGCCAAGTGAGCCTAAGAAAACTATGAGGCCGATGGTTGATGGACAAATATGTGTAAAATGGTAATTAGCTATGTTAGGCAGGCATTGTGGCTAGCATTGTGGCAACCTATGGAGCTCTCAAATTTGATTGGGATTATGCTTGCTAGCGCATTTTAGTTGGCATTTGTGGCATATGAATCTTGTTTACTTCTATGTTTATATATGCATGCTATCCCGTTTATATTGCTTATCATTATCTATATATTGTATCTCATGTTTGTGTCTTCATGTTTTCTTTGTTGGTGATTGGAGTATCATTTGGCTAAGCTTAGTCTTAACCTATGATTGGCCTTTGAGGCCATAAGGAATCCTTACTGAGTCATCAAACTCATAACCATACTTCTATGATTGTAGGGAAGGTTTAGTAGAGAAAAAAGGAAGGTAGGAGTGGTTATTACTCTTTCGGGTTTCAACAAGGCAGTGTTCCAGTTTATGTGTATTGGTGTTCTAGTCCATGTGCTTTAATGTTCTCATTATGAGCACTGCTGAATATTACTTATTGCAATTCGTACTTATGTGGCAAGCTAATGTGTGGAATCCATTACTTGCAGGCTTTTATGAGCTATGTGTCGTGGGAATAAGTCATAGTGATGATGGATATGCTTAAGTTGTTATTTTGTAGTGGTTTTATGTGTATGTGCACTTTTAGGTTACAGTTCACTAAGGTGGCCTTTGGCTAGCTCACCAAGAGTAGGTATATGCAAGATGAAGTTGTTTAGGATGAATGTGTGTGCCGAAAAAAAATGTCTTTGAACTATGGTATAGTACTTGATACTTTATTGTTGTTCATTTGTTGTGTACTGTTGTTCATTTGTAGGTGCACTGATGTTTGTCTGGTAAGCTTACCGAGACACAAGTTATGTTTCTCATGGAACGTGGCCCCAACGCCTTGAATTACTTGGTTTGTAGGCTCTTAAGGACTGTGAATCGCACTTAGTTACTATTGGGTAAGTATCACTTGTCAGTAAAATTAAAACAATTTATGTGTAACCAGTTTCTTAGCCTTCCCAACACAAGATATGGATGCTTTTGTCCTGGCAATGCAAACAAATATGTGAACTATTTCAAAAACATTACTTGAGCATTTCATTTAAAATTTACTTAAATCATGCCAAGACAATAAAACACTAGTTACTTCAACTTCAAGTAATAGTTTGTGCACATTTAACATCACTAGCATGCACCCAAAAGTAACTCAATGGTTTTACAACACAATGTATCCTAACAAAGGCAACTTCTTAGTACACAAGGTACTATATACATGAGATAGAAACCTAACTAAGATCCTTTACTTGAGCCCCATCTTTGAGTTATCAAAGCCCTAAGTGCAAGCCCTTCCTTATTCCTTGTGTGCTACCTAAACTCTACACCGCAAAGGCATAAAACTTAGTTAGTACATAGCTTAGTCCACAAGTAAACTTAGAATCACAAGGATTCTAGAGAAAGAGTACTTACAAAAAGAGAAAGCTTAGCCCACAACTATCCACTAGTTATTGGGCTTGGTGTTAGAACCTGCACAACAAACTTATTTGAGTGAGTAATGAATGTACTAAGTAAGGGTCCTGTTACCCACTCTGGGGTAGTCCAATTATGGTGGCAAAATTGTGCATTTAAACTCCCAGGATTGGTATTGTTCTGTAGGCCATCAGAACACTACCCTTAGTGTGCATACCCAAGTGGCCCTCTTGGGCAATATGTAAACACATGCATATTGGTCCAACCATCACACACATATTCACATTTCATGCATACCATGGCAGCAAAGAAGGAAAACACTAGCACAAGTCTTAATCTTGGCTACCACACATTAGGCAATCTTGTTAAGTTTTAGTGACCAGCCACTGCACCTATAACTTCCACTAATAAACTGTATCATTATAGCCACGTGCCCCCATGTTTTCTTTGCTCCATTATCAATTATAGACTTAGAGAAAACCAAGGAATTTTATTTTACACCAATAGCCCACCTATGGACCAAGTTCTGGATTTTTGAAGTTGGTTACAAAATTCTGACCAAATGAACAGTAATTTAGCCAACTTTGCAACGTCATATATTTGGCTACAGGGATCCAAATTCAGAAATTCAAAATTCAAGTTCAACCTCTAGATTTTATCTAGGTTTGGTCAAAATTTCATACAAATATTCCCTCTACACAGGGAGATATAGAACTTTAAGTACAGAGTCAAATTTCTGGTCACTCTATGACCATTTTGCCCATACAAAATTTCATAGGTGTGCAAACACTTCATTCACAAGGGGAAAGCACTCCAAGGCTACCCCATATATGTCCATTACACATAGGAAATACATTTTCTTGCATTTAACAACTTTATGTGGCGAAAACAGAATTTACAAGTAAGCAGCCCATCATTCACACTTAGGCAGCTTTGCCCCACATCACTTACATAGCCAAAACATTACTCAAATGTTCACATAGTTGTCCCATTTTGCATACACTACATGTACATGCATACATGAACTAAAATAGGGTCTTAACTCAGCTAAATACGGACCCTAGGTTACAGGAGGTCCTGAGACACAATGGACTCCAAAAACAGGATGCTGGACGGCTGCTGCACAACACAATAAGTACCACAATTGAAAATACCAAATATACTCCTAAAATCACCAAAATTTCCAGATCACAACTAGACATATGGAAGTTAATGTACCTGAAATTTCAGATTAAAACTCAAACCACAAAATTTAGTTTTAAGGTGATCTTTCAGCTGGACCTGAAATGACAGAATTGAGGGGAGTAAGTTTCATTGAGAAACTTAGTAAGGGTAACACTTGATTTATTAAGGTAATGTGATTCTCATTAAAACCTGAATCCAAAGACATTAAAACAAAAAAACTACAATGCATATATACAAGATATAGCAACCAAATGCAGCAGCAAAACACAAACAACAAACACATGAAATGCAGCCGCAACAATAACCATAGATTAGTCCATAAACCGCATAATAAACATAACCAAATCACTATGGCAGCCCTCCTCAAGCTAATGCTTGGTCTTAGGAGGATTTTAACAGTAGTTAGTACTAACTTTGGGCTCTAGAAACCCTCATTTCACTGCCATCTTTGTACACTTGACAGTAGGTCACAACCTTCAATAAGTGCACTCCCCTCAATAAGCTTGGTTCATCAGGCTCATGGCTCTCTTCCAAGCTTAGCCATAGCTCCATGAATGTTTGAAAATACAGAAAACAACCCATGAGAGCAAGAGAACCCTTACCTTGAGTTTATGCTGAAATTGGAGCTTGATCCTAGGTGCACTCAAGTCTTAGCACCACGTAGCTTCCAATTGCTTCCTTTTGCCTTCAATTTCAATTAATTGCAAGTTTGAAGGTGTGGTGGCTATGGAGGAAGTATGGCTGTATTCTTGAGCTGGGGAATGATGAAAATGAGAGAGGGATAAGTGATTTGGCCACTTAAATGGCCCTAAATGAGCTTAAGGGCACCAAAACACACTTAAACCAGCTTAACCTTGCTTTATGTCATTTTCCTTTTCACTAATTATGGTTTCTTTGTCTTAAACTCATTGGTACACGTGTGCCCAACATTTTTGACTAATTATCAAGTCTTGGATGCCTCCCCATAGTGGGATAACTCCACAATTCCACCCTTAGACTTAAGTCAAAAGCTTGAATACCTTAAGGTTTACACTAGGACATTTAGGTCCTTATTGCCTTTAGTGCTTCCTTTGTTCAAACTTTTCTTCCATGAGTAATTTGGTCCAGGTTATCGTGAAAGTATGGTAAATATAGGAAGGGTATTGAGAGGTAGTCTCTTTCTTGAGAGTTTTACAATTGAGTACCCGAATTTCCAAAACCTTCCAAAAAAGTCCATAGGTTGCTTGAAAAACAAGCAATCCTTAAGGCTTTTCTTGGTGGCCAAGTTACCAACTTAGAACACTTTTAAGGAGGCATTGATCATGCCTTTTACCCCCTATACATCAATCACTATGGTGAGAATTACACAATGTAATGGTTTTTAGCCATTATGACAGACTTGTAATTCTCCCATTTTGTGAGGTGGTAACAGGTCCCTTGGGGTACCTACAAAGAAGATAGCAACAAGCAAGCATGCAAACATGACAAACAAATAATCAAGTAATCAACCAACAAGCAACTCAAGACCATAACATGGAAGATATGAAATGCATGAATGTATGACATGTAATTCACACAATCCCTGGGACCTCTTGCATGCTAAGTGCCTTATACTTCCCGTGAGCTCAAACGGTAGAGGTACTTTGAGATACTGGCCCTCATATCCAAAATATGTTATCTCCCATAAGTCCTACTTACAGGTTCTAGAGTAGGTCATCACCTCCTTTAAAAAACTAACCCATCTTACCCTCAATTTATTGTATAGGGTAGCCACCTTATGTGGTTTACCTTGCCAAGCTCTTGGAGTTTGGCTTAGAGCTCCTTAATTACTTACTCACCAAACCAAATGGTTTGGTTAGGATCTTCTTAGGTTTCTTAATCAATTCCCTCAGTTCTAAGACGTCTTTCTTTTTGGCCAATGTAGCCTCTGAAACCAACTTAATCCAACTACCGCTCTCTTGACACGTGAGCACTTTTAGCCCTTAGCCATTCTACTTAGCTCTACCTTAACCACCATACTTAGCTACCTCTTAAATAATGAAAAATTCTTAACTCAGGAATGATTCTAAGACCCAACCAAGGCTACAGGGCATCTTAAATTAGCCTAGGGATGATAACCGAGAGTTTAAGGCATTATTAGGATGCCCCGAGCTTGAGGGACTAATGCCTTGGCGATACCATCGGCGACACGACACCGAAGGCATCAATGCTCTGGAATCCTGACATCAAATGGCAATATGTCTCCAGTTCACATCACAAACGGTAACACGGCACCAATGCACTACAGCATTGCACGACAGCGTGCAAAGTTGCATGAAACTTGCTCAAACTTTCCCATCCCAAGTCCAATTCACATGAATCTTGTTTCTAGTTCATTCTCACACTTAATAGTACATTTTTATGCATTATTTGAGCTAAATTAACTTGAACCCTTACCTCAAATTCAGCAATAAAGCAAGAATCAAAGCATAAGCTCACTTGAGCTCAACCAAGCTCTCTTGAGTTCCAATCCTAAAACCAACATGATATGGCACCAAGAACCTCAAATCAAGACCATTTCTAGCTACACAAAAAACTTAAAAATAGCCCAAATAAAACCAAGAAGCTTACCATAGGTTTCAAGTCCAAAACAAGCATCAAGGAGTTAGATTGAAGCAAGAACACCAAAAAGTAGCTTGAGGATTCCTGTAATCACCTTGGGGTCTTCAAATTCAATGGAAATTTCTAAAATTGGGGACCTTTGGAGTAAAAATTCTAGTGGGAAGAAGGAGGTACGAATTTTGGGAAGGAAACAAATAGGTAAAGGAAGTCAACTAGGCCAAAATATCCTATCCACCCCACTAAAACATGCTTCTTGTTTTCTTGCTCCTTGACCCTTAAGTTCTTCTTTGTTTCAATTTAGTCATCAATCACCCACCCAAAAACAACCCTCCTTGGTTCAAAAGGATGCCCAAAAGCTTCCTACACTTTGCCTCTTCATACTTAACCCATTCAAGACATAAATGGCTCAATTCAGCACTTAGTGCAACTTTTTACTCTTTTCCTTCAAAGATGGTTCTAAAAGCTAGGATAACTAATCATCTTCGCCTAATTAGGCAAAACTCCTACTTGACCCTAATTTCATCAAAATTATAGTCATGCTATTAACTTGGGTCAAAATTACTATTTTGCCCTTTTTTGACTCTTAGGTGCCAAACCACACTTAGGAACTCATTTACTTAACTAAGCTTGTCTTTCTTTCTTAACAAGGTACTAACTTGAGGTACTCAATTAAAAACACTTAAATGAAAATACTTACTTGGTTAAAACCCGTCATTGTCTAGCAAAGTTGTCACAATGTTGTCATGTGCATGTAACCTATGTTTTCAAAACTTGAACTGTGTTTTGGTTAATATGCACAAATGTTTTGTGCTACATATGTATCCTTGCTACATGCCTATGTGTCCTGGTACGCTAGAGTGCCCCTTCCTTATGTCTTAGTAGGGCCTAAGGCGCCTAAACACATAAGTCAAGTACATACTACAAACTTATGAAATGAAACTCGATAAGCATAAATGAATGTCTAAACATTTTGTTTGAGGTTCTAAACCTTTCAATTGGGCTAAGGGCTAGGTTGGGCATGACCAAACCTTCAACACCTAATCAAAATTTTGGGTGCTAGGCAAGAGTTAGGTTCTTAAAAATGTTTTTGACTCTCAAGACTCTGCCCAACACCTTAGGATGCAAAATTATCATTTTACCCCTAAACCTATTTTGATGCCATAATTTCATTGGAACCAAGTAAACCATAACAAAATTGCTTGAACTTTCCAAATGAACATAAATTGTGTATTAAACTGTTAGTGTTGTGCCCAAAAGCCAATCATGAGATGATTGTATTTTACACATTGAGTCATGATATTTTATTAAGGCATTAATCCAATAATTATGTTCATTATTTTGTTTCTATGTAGCATAATAAACATAATTATCGCCCTAGAAGAATGATATTCTTAAATGTCTCTGGTCTAGTATTATCATGGAGCGGGTTACAATAATACATAACAACTAGCATATATGGAGACTAATATGAGATAAGTAGTCCACATGTCGATACAAGTTGGAGAACATGTGTATTGGACAGACCCAATATAAGAATGCTACATGGATCATTATATGAGTATCATAAGTGATTCTCAAAGTGATCATGTATATGTAGTCCTTTAACCTAAGGTCATCAAGGTTCCCTACATGTGAGTCTCATACTTTGATACTTTCCTTTGTTGCTCATAACTGAGTGAACTTGAAGGAGGTCATTGGGTATGTCAAATATCATGCGGAGGGTTTTGTATGATCAAGTTGGGATTTGTCCCCCCTATGTAACGGGAGTGATATCTTCGAGCCCCTTGGTGGAGTGAGATTAACAAAATCCATGGCCATGCTCAGATCAATTGATATATGATATCAATGTCATCAGTTAAAGTTAGTCTACTCGGTAATAAAGAAACCAAAGATTGGGCTATACGAGAGTGACACTTTACATGTCTCATGCTTAGTCTTGATATCTTGGACAAAGTGACAATAACATATACAAATAATGATCATAAAGGTTTAGTCGAATCACCGACAATCTTGTCACTTGGGTAGCAATGATGTGCTGCTAAACACCGCTCATTGCTTATGATCATAAATGTGATTCATGATCCTTGCCAACTTCATAAGAGCCTATTAGGTCACATACATAAAGGCTATTTAGATTATTTGAGTGCATGGGCGGGTTATGGTTTCATGATAATTTTGTATGAATAATTGGCCAAAAGTTGAGCCATTATTAAGAATGAAATTAAAGCCTAATTGGATTAGGGCTTTGAAACCTATTAGGCTTGGAAGTTAAGTCTCACTATAAATATATCATATAGTGAGAAATTGGTAGTTTTTGCCTTAACCTCCCAAAAGTTCCAGTTGCACTCTTCTTTTGCCATTCCTTGGAAGATGCAAGCTACCACTGCGAGCGCAAGAAGAATGCATCTACCAAGACGTGGTGATCCCAAGAGGCTCGTGTGGATACTATAGAGAGCTTGAATACGTTAACTGTTCAGGTTTTGTGATTCGACCCAACAGTTGGACGAAAGATCTCAACCGAATTAGGTATGAAAAATTTCAAAGACCTAGTTTACCCCGTTTTACCTGGGTCCTGAAGGGTTTAAGTTATATTCCACTATGCTTGTTTGGCCCCCGAAACCCTACATAAACTTTGTGTTTATTAATTTATCTACCTTAATCGAGCTTCTCACTTGAAGGGCTGTAACATTCTCCCAACCTTGTATAATTTGGTCATCCAAATTCAATCTCCCTACCTTGAGACATTAACCTAGGATACAGTGCCAATGTATCCCAATCAAACCTACCAAGGTGTGTTGATCACATAATAGCCCACTTAGTGCCGAACTATCTGACTCACTTAGCTATTGCCCATTGGGCACTTGAGTCAGGCCTTGTTTTGTATAGGTACCTTGGCTAATGCCATACATTGTGCTCAAGTTGAACAACATACCAAAGATTGTGGTTTGTTCCTTTACTACCCCTTTCACATAGTGCTACTGAAAGGCACTCAACATCTCAACCTGCCCTAGTGAAATCGGTGACCACAACTCTTTAACACCTATCCTTGTGCCCGAGCTTCCTAGTGTAAGCTTGTATAACAAGTGTTCAAAACTTGTCCACTAATCTTACACCGTTAGTTACTTACTTAAAGCTTAGCACCAACCAACTTGCTTCTCTTTATCGTTTGTGGCAAACCCACCAGTGTAAGCTAACTTAACATGTTAAACTTGTTTGTTAACACTTGTGCTAAAAAAAGCTCACTCTAGGTTTGGCACCCAATGTATCTTTACCAAACCACTTAGTGCAACTTAGCTTAATGACCATATGACTCATCCACTATCTCTCATATAGTTAGCTCCTTACTCTAAGTTTGGTACCAACAACTCCCAGTGATCATTAAACTAACTGTGTCACTAATGTACTATGGACTTACCATATACACCATTGGCATCTTAAGGCACACTTAACTCTAAGCCCCACTATACTTTAGTACTCTTCTAACTAGGTAAACTACCGAGAGTTGCAAGTCTTGGCTTACCCTAGGGTATGAGTCTTCAAATACTGGCCTCGGTTGGCCCCTATGCAATGGGCGTACTGGTTCACTAAGTAAGATACCTATGCACCACCAGAGCAGTATAATCCTACTACCGTCACTACTCTAAAGTCTCTTACACCCACCTGCTTACCAGAGATGCCAAGACCTCCAGTAACTAGCAGTCCTTAGGCCTCTTTCATGCCCCCTCGGCTCAAGCCTCCTATCACCCAATGATTAAGCCACTAACATGCTACCCAAGCTGAAGGTCTTGATGCTTTAGCTGCTCCAGTCAGACTATCCTAGGTGCTTGAAGCCTACACACTAAGTCTCACCATTTCCCTGTAGATGAAGCCCAACACCCTACACATGGAAGATTAGCTTCTTGGGTGTGTCCCAAGTGTGCTTGCTTTTCGGCCATCAATTCTCACTTCATGCCTGAAGCACCTATGGGGTTCTTAATGGAGTTAAAAGTTAGTACCCAATCCTAGGCCAACTAGGTGTCCTTGACTTGGTACCTAATGAGACACCTCAGCCTCATTCACCAGGCTCTCATATGCCTCCAGCCTTACTCGACTCCTTGACCACCTTTTGGCCTCTAGCATTATCAAACAACTCCTCGAGACCATCCATCCTTTAGCCTAAGGTTACAAGTAATCATCTCCACCTTCCATAGTTAACTACTATACCATGACTACATTGTACCATCCTCGTATGGACATGATGTACTCATGCCTTTTTCCATATCAACCTACCTTCTTGGTTGGAGAACTATTTTCATCACCACTTGAATTAACTATCAGGAGCTAGTTAGCCATGTAAAATCTCTCAGGTGACTCATTCACTATAACTCCTCTAAGTGCACCATGCTGCGCACCTTGTGACTAGTTTTATCCCCTCAGAGTTCTTAGCCTACTTGTTAGCCTTTAACCAATCTTCCAAATCATTAGCCATTCCTTTACAAGGCATTAGGATCAAGTGAGATGCTCTATTCGTAGTCTTAAAACTAGCTTAGCCAAAACCATCAGCAACTAGGGTTCGAACCCACAACTTTCCACTACTCCAGTGAATAGAACAACTATTAGAGTCATTACACAACACATGAGCACAACTACACATATACTAGACATGGCACTTTTAATTACCAAGCAAAAAACTAAACTATGTAAGAGATTACTTCTTACTTTCGCTACTTTTGAGGCAAATCTTGACCAGTCATTGTGAGCTCTACCACACGGGCACTCCTTGAACACTAATCCAGTGGTCCAATTTTTTTCTAACTTACTAGAATTATCTCAAATCAAAATGCGATCCTAACAACTTCCTCAGCTCCTTCAGGACTTTGTCCTTTACCTACTCGATTGACTTTGCTAGGCGAGTCTCTTTTCTTCCACAGGTCATCTCAGTTGCCTACAACTCCACATATGCTAGGCATGTTGACCACAAGTTATTAGCTATCCCTTAGTCCATGGTATTCAATCCTATTGCTTGGGCTCTCTTACTACCCTTCGGCAGTCAATCCAAACCGCAACAATAAATCTGTACCTATTGGCTCAACCCTATGGTATATGGCTAATGGATGAATAAACCTATTCATCCATTTACCTTCAAATGAGTTCCTTCCTCCCTACTTCCTTCCACAATTACCTTTTATATTAAATGGATAGAAATAAAATAAATACTTACCTTCTTATCTCTTTGACTTTTCATTGAATTGCTCCATTACTTGGGTACACTAAGGATCTCATCCATTAAACTAGCCAACTATTCCCTACCAATTAGGCCAAAAAATAATTCAAGGAAAAAGACAACCTTTACAACATTACAATGTTTCCAATCAAAGGCACTTAAGCCTTTACTTATGCGTATTCACACACCAGCAATTGGCTCTTAGGGTTTCAGGTGTTGCCCAATACTTGCTGCATCTTAAGGTCTAACTATACTTGTGTTAGCCCTTAACCCCACTTGAAACTACCCACCAAGTAAAATAAACTATGCTAGCAATTGGTGCTAGAAATTAACAAGTAAATGCCAAGTTATTTATAAGAAGGTAATGACTTACCTGACATTATCCATGCACTACCCATGAGTTCATTATGACTAGTAGTCACACCTGACTAGCGGCTACCTATTTTGACCATTTGACTAATCAAAGTAAAGCTTTAAACTATTGCTCTCATGTACCAAGCCCAACCTTTTGGCAACAAATACTGGGCACAAGCTTCCTAAGCTAGTCTTAACATAATTGAGCCTAAAATGACACTTGTTCGATGTCCACTCGGACCAATCATAATAACTCCTAGGTATGGCCAAAGAGCCATGCACTCTTTGCACCCAAGGGTTAAACCCCACCCCTATATGATATGTTCTTCTTCCTCAGTCTCTAGTCAACTTTTGTACTATGGGCGTATCGCCCATGCTCCTATGACATTGGATAAGCTAACCTCAACATCACCGCATCGTATCTCCAACTCCTTTAACTCTCCTCTGATAGCTATTGCATCCTAGACCATTCTCCGATGGTCCTACATCAATGATAACCAAAGGCCATTGCACACTAACTTAGGGTCTTGGTGGTCATGGTCCCAAGCTTCTACTCTTAATGAAAGGTATGAGAATGCTCCGCTCCATTTTGTACCTGCTTTGACCAAGTGCCTATCACCCAGTCAGCGTATCCTCAGCTCCTTTCATGTTCCCTAACCCATCCACACTTGTAGTTTCAACCCATTTAACTTCAGGAGTAATCCAACGAGTTCAGTGGTACTCCCTGCCTTTGAGGTTTCCACAATCTCTTAGTCCTACAATTCATATAGCCTACCTCATCTTTGAGGTTCCAAAATAATTTCCTAGTATCGTGGTCATATTCCAACTACCTACTCCAAAGGTGTTTCTTCAACCACAGAGCATGTCGAGTTACTTGCCCTAATGATGCCACACCATACAACAGGGATCAATTGTCAGACCTCTAGCATCCCAAGCAAACCTGACCCAGTTACCAGCATCGCAACCAACAGCTAAAGCTAGATGACAACTCACAAATGTTGGTTAGTACTAACTACCCTAGCACGTGGATCACGACCTACGTCTTAGTTCCTGGCCTCTAATGTCTATGAACCACGCTCTGATACCAAACTGACACGATCACTCATGGCCCTGCCCATGAAGCGCGTGAGAACTAGTCTTATTCTAGTTGCAATTGGCTAATTAATTATGTGCACCCTAGTTAAAATTTCATACTATGAGTTATTTAACCTAAGAATGCAATTGTGCATGCAAGAGTTGCTTTGACTTGAGTAAGTAGAAAATTATAAAACATTTATATAGCCTAGGCATTTCCATAAAAAGCAATGTCCAAAAAGTCAAAGCAAACAAATTCTTTATAGCATCAACATTAATGGTACACATAATTAACCATATGTGGGCATTTGAACAATGGTAGACTATGCCCCACACCTAAAAGCAACCCTAGAGTCCATAACTCTATTCATACACATTGGAGGCTACTATCATACATCATGTATATTCAAGACTAGTACTACTGAGATCTAATCAACTAGCTTCCACCTTAGATGAATGATCCATTGGCAATCCTCAATGATCCTCCATGTGCTTAGTAGCCTTTATGGCCAAGAAAACTGTAGTTAGTGCTATAAATTAGCTATCAAATAGCCAAATAAACTAGAATCTCATGGATTTTGAAAGTAATGTATCTGTAAAAGAAATTACCATGACAATCCTTAATGATTATTGGGTCCATCAACCTCAGTATTGGCACAACATGAAACTAAGGGAATGAGATTCTTATGATCCTCTGTAGGGGATCTTCAACCTGCAAGGAAAACACTAAGGACAACACATACATATGTATATGTAATCTAATATGAGCTTACACAAAGTTAGGCTAAATCTATTTGCATACATTTCAGCCCCTTGGGACTTGTTCTCTGCCTAGTCCTCCTACAGGCGTTACTCCATACCTAACAAGTTTTGGCCACTAACTCACTCCTAGTAAGGCTTTGCTTATTGATGCAATATGTTTAACCTTCCCATGATTGTTGCACAAGTAAACATGCTGGATGTGCCTCGCTTGAGTTTTGAGCAACTTACTAGGTGTACTAAGCCTTCACATAGTGCCTCAAGTCCTTAGACTTGTCTAGGTCACTTGTGTACTAAGCTTCCACCATAAACCCTTACCAATAGTGCACTAGGTTTTTAGTTGCACCTCAAGTAATCTTGCCTAGGCTGCAAGTGTACTAAACCATTACTCATGGTAGAAACCTATCCACCATTACTTTGTTCACACTAGTGGATTAGTAATGACCATGGTTTGACTTATTTACTAGGTTCTTTGGAACTAACTTAGACCCACCAAGGGTAACATATAAAACCTCAAACCTAAAGGCATGGCTAGGCTCTCGATAGTACTAAACTTTACACCCACCTAATGGTGCCCTTTTGTGGCCAATCATGTCTTCACTTTCAACTAAAATACAACTAAACCTAGGCAAATCTAGGCATGGGGAAGGCATGGAAATGATAGTACTCCCTCTTGGCTTCATTTGGAATCCTGAATCACATTAAATGGACACCCGAGCAAAAAATTATGTAGAAAATACCACTAGGTGTTAAAGCTTGCGAATGGCTTCTAGCACCGGTATTGTAGCACTAGCAGTGCCATGATGCTAGAGCCCCATCCCTAGAACTTACAAATGGTACCCAAAGCACATTTGGAGGCCTCCTAAGGCTCCCAAACAAGTTGGGGATCCCTACCCACTTTTCAAACCTACAAAGCACACTTCCTAGGCCACAATGCACAATTCATTCCAAGCATGCAACACATACAAACATCACACTAAGCTTGGAAACACAACTAGTACACCATGAAAATTTCCTTCCACAACTAAAACCAATAATCAAATTCACAAGAATTTCATGACAAACAAGGAATAAATGGCATCAAATAGGTATAAATCATAAATCCCCTACCTTAATTCAAAGTTGATGCAAACCCCGATAATCTAAAGACGATGATGTTAGTGTTGTGCCCAAAAGCCAGTCATGAGATGATTGTATTTTTGCACATTGAGTCATGATATTTTATTAAGGCATTAATCCAGCAATTATGTTTGTTGTTTTGTTCCTGCGTAACTTAACAAACATAATTGTAACCCTAGAATAATGATATTCTTAAAAGTCCCTGGTCTAGTATTATTGTGGAGCGGGTTGCAATAATACATAACGACTAGCATATGTGGAGACTAATATGAGATATGTAGTCTACATATGGGTACAAGTTGGAGAACTTGTGTACTGGACCGACCCACCATGAGAACACTACATGGATCGTTATATGAGTGTCATAAGTGATTCCCATAGTGATCAGGGTATATGTAGTCCTTCGACCTAAGATCATCAAGGTTCCCTACATGTGAGTCACATACTTTGATACTTTCCTTTGTTGCTCGTAACTGAGTGAACTTGAAGGAGGTCATTGGGTATGTCACATATCATGCGGAGGGATTTGTATGATCAAGATGGGATTTGTCCCTCCTATGTAACGGGAGCGATATCTTCGGGCCCCTTGATAGAGTGAGACTTAGAAAATGCATGGCCATGCTCGGATGAGTTGATATGCGATATCAATGTCATCAGTTTAAGTTAGTCTACTCGGTAATCAAGAAACCAAAGATTGGGCTATACGAGAGTGACACATTCCATGTCTCGTGCTTAGTCTTGATATCTTGGACAAAGGGACAATGGCATATATCGGTGATGATCATAAAGGTATAGTCGAATCATCGACAATCTTGTCACTTGGGTAGCAATGATGTGTTGCTAGACACCGCTCATTGCTTATGATCATAAATGTGATTTATGATCATTGCCAACGTGATAAGAGCCTATTGGGTCGCACACATAGAGCANCATAGAGAGCCTGAACACGTCAACTGTTCAGGTTTTGTGATTCGAATCTACAGTTGAGTGAGAGATCTCAATCAAAAATTAGGTAAGAAAATTTTCGAACACCCGGTTTACCCCGTTTCACTTGGATCCTGGAGGGTTTCGGTTAAATTCCGCTGCGCTGTTTGGCTCCCGAAACCCAACAGATGAAACGTGCCCAAGATGTTTTTCAAGCTCCACAAGACATCAAAGAGACTGGATTTGAAGACCCCTACCCCTTATCAACCTATGACTAGAAACGAGAATTATAAGAACACCATGAACACAAGAACACTTATGCACACTTGCTGATAGTCCACAAAGAACCAAAGAGAAACTCTCTCCAAAGTAGCAATATTATTTCATGTCAAGGCTGTGCTTTATAACTAGAATGTTTGGCTTTTTATAGGCCTAAAATAGGGTAAAAGACTTAGCAAAATTCGTAGCCCAGGTCACCTAGGAAACCTAGTTACAGAGGAGTCAAGAAAACCTAGTCAAACTAGGATTCCTACACCCTTTTAACACATGTTTAAGGTGTGTAGCGAATTCCATTTATCCTAAGTGACCCAAATCACTTCCATGGCCTAAATAGCATCCTAATTAATGTAAATAAACATGAAAATAAAATAAAATACATTACAACACAAGATTGGCCCTAAAAACCCCAAAATAGTCTTCTCGGGTGGTTCTTGCTTGTGTCTCCAACTTCAAGCTAAAATTCAAACTTGATGTAGCCTTGATTTCTCAAAATGCAAAGAATGAAAGCTATTGATCTCTTTCTTAGCTTTGAAATGACACCTAAATAACACAAAATAGACATCTAAAGCCAAAGATATACCCAAAATATTGAAACTACTTTTGAACCAATGATGACTCACAAATCATGACTTTGAGGCCAAATTGGACCCCTTTAACATGTAAATTGGGTTTCATGATTTTGTAGCTCTAGATGTTAGCTTTCCAATGAATCAACAATCACTCAATTTTGATCTGTTTAGCTCGAGATATGATTTTTATACGAGAACATCACCAATCTATCAAAATCCAAGGTTGTCCATCATCTCCATATGATTCCTTGCATGTTCTAATAGCTCTTTGCAAAATTCCAAGACCAGTCTCCATGAAAAAGGTTGAGACAAATGCTTGAAGTGCACTAGTGAGCTCCTTAGCCTTCTTCCTTGTCAATGGTCTACTAGTTATCTTTAATGGATCCTTGTCATCATTGGTTGTGCCTTCTTGGATTGTATCTGCTCCCCCCTCCTTAGAAGTATTCATCCTCGAATCAAAACCTGCATTAGAAAAGGGAATTGAATCAATAACAATGAAATAATCAACACATAAGCACTTACCTTTCACATAAGCACCAATAGCATGGAATGCTTTTGTATGGAGCTTTAATCTTGTGAAAAACCTGAACCAATATCCAAATGCAATGATACCTACAGGTTCAAAAACAAAGTTAGAAGCAATTACCACAAAAAATCTTAAAGTTTGAATAACTTTCATCTTAACTCTAGGCATCACTTTCATTGCCTTTGCCATCTTAAAAACATTATTCCCAAAACTAGAAAAAGTGTTGGAATAATTTACCTTAGGGATGCTGTATGCACTCAAAACAAATGGACCTAAACTCAAACAAGTATTATGGTTATGAAAAACACAAGTTATGCATGTCAAGACAATAGTTTGCATCGGCCATTCAAGCAAACAAGAATTGAACACAATGCCGCCTAAACTAATAACAAAACTAGGATGCACGAATTTCACAAAAATCTGAAGCATTTTAAATGAAACAAGATCAAACTTATTTTTGTATATATATACACCTCAATGCATGAATTTTGTGAATTTGCATGGAATGTGACAAAAAACAAAGGACTCAACATATCTCTTCAAAAGGCTGAATTTAAAACCAGAATTTTTGCTCAAAATAAAAACTTTCAGGTTTGGACATAAAGAAAAAGGATGAATGCTCAAAAGTTTGTGTAATGCAAGTGTCATGAAAAAAATGCTTGCTGGAAATTAAAGATTGACACACAGAAATGGGCTAAACATGAATGGACCTCAAACAAATATGTAATGCATGTGTATGAACTAATTTATGCATGAGAAATTCCAAAGAATTAGATTTTACTTGAGACAGAACAAAACAATGTGAGACGAATGCAAAAAAAACAAATTCAAAAACAAAAGACACTCAAACAGATGTTTCTCTAGAGAAACTCATGGAATTCAAAAGAGCAGTTGAGAAAACCAAAGAATTAGAAGGCTTAAAACCATATTTTGTCAAATTTTCATGCTTACTTCCTTCTCTTAATCTTGTTGCATGAAAACCATTTGTCAAAATAACATTGCAAACAAACACACATTGTTTGAGATTTTCATGCAAAATCACATCAGATCTAAATGTAAGGAAGAAATACATTACAATGGTTGGACTTAGTCTCCAAATATCTTCATTTGGTGTAGGAACCACAAATTTTTCACTTTTGCAGTCAATGGCTTTGGGTGGAGTTGCAATAATTTCATCCTCTTGAACCATAGGATAAGAAACAATGTTAGGCAAACTTTTGCGTATGAAATCACATGGATTTACCTCAAATTGTCACTTCTCAACCTGCTTTGTTGGTTTAAAGCATAGGACATGACTTGGAATATTGGGAACAGCAACTGCTTGGATGGGCAGCAACTCACTTGATTCTTGTAGTTCATATCCACTTAAGTCATGAAAAGAAGACAACACAACACTAGAAAAAGACTCCATTATGTTAGTGAATGTATGGCTTCTCCGTAGGTCTTTTTCTCTTCACTCGACTTGGGTTCATTGTACTCTTGTCTTCTCTCAACTTTGCACTCAATTTCTTCTCTCAGGAACTTTCCACTCTTTTTCCCCTTAAGTTCACTCTTCTCACTTAATCTCTCTGTTGTTCTCTCGGCTTTCCCCTCATCACTCTTGCCCTTCACTTTCCCATTTTTTTCTTTTCTCTCAACCTCACTTTGAAGTTTTCTTTGATCCTCCAAGACTTGTTGCAATGAAAGTGGTACAAGCATGATTGACTTTTCTTGTTACAGTTGTGAGAAGCCTTCTATTATGGCCTTCACTTTTAGCTTGGGTACTTGTCTTACATCCTTGCTCCAAGCTCCTCTCCTTCTGGAAATTCCTCCTTGAGACATCTTGGATGCCTTGGAACTTTTGATGATCCTATAAGCCTTAGTGGAATCATGAAGCAAGTCCTCTGGTAGCCGAAGCGCTATTACCCTCTAAACTCCTAAAGCTATGACGAGCACCACCCTCGGTAAAAGTCGAGCACCATCCTAGGAAAAGGTCGAGTCTCGCCCTCGGAGTAAGCGAGCGGCAACCTTGGGAAAAGAGGGTACGCGGTCCTTGACCCTCTAATCTCGGTAAGCCGCCATCCTTGATGAAGTAGAACTCCTCCCGAAGGTGCCTTGCTCCACTGAAGAACTCATCCTGAGTACTTGGTGGTGATATCTAGCCGAAGGGGGCTTCTACCCTAAAGAGGTCTCTTTCACCAAAAGGGTATTGTGAACATGACAAAAATGGTTAAGGAGCCTTTGACAAAGAGACCTCGCACATGCCTTTGACAACAGAGACCTCGCACATGCCTCTGACACACAGACCTCCCACGGCCTTGACTTTTGGCCAGAACGGCTTATGGCCAGCTAAAGATCCTCATTCCCTAAGGTATAGACCGCATCTGGCCGAACACGTGTCATCATCTAAGCGGGCTGTGTCAAATGCACTTCTCCCAATATCCTCCTATAAATATTTGGGGTAACGACCTTGGTAAGCACATAGGCAAAACTCTCTAAAATAACTCTCTTTACTCCTTTACTCTCCACTTTCTGCTCCTTACTCACAAAATACTAACTTGGGCATCGAAGGCTCCTCCCCCGGAAACACATTCCGGGGAGCTCCTAACCCTTATTCTTTTGAGTGTTTCAGGCACCCCCACACTGGAAGTCTCCTCTTTAGACACCCTCTATATCGGAAGCCCCTATGTCAGGTCACTATGTCATACAACGAAGATGCTGACGGGCATCATTTGGCACCATTTGTGGGAACTCACCTTCATATAGCCATCGTTGAGACTCAGCATTCTATGGATAAGTGGTTGCCGAAGTCCCCATCCGGGCTAGAGAATCAACCGGTGACCGAAACACCCAGCATAGGGACTTCTTTACCTAAAGATGAACACCCTCTAATGATCACAATGAACTTTTTATGAGATTTTCAGTGCTCTATTGTGGCTAAAATGACCCAACAATGGGATCAGAGGTGGTCTCAACAACGTTCGGGCTAAAGGGTGCCCTCACCAACTCCCCGTTGGGAGAAAAGCCTAAAGTCTACCACCCTAGCTCAGGGAGTCGAGACTCGCATGACAAATTCTCAACAGATGATGTACCTCTTAGAGGTAGATGTACCAGAGAAACGGCGTCAAAAGGGACCAAAACTTCCTGTCAGCGAAGTTCAACACCGGAGGGAAAATCACGATCACCCCTTCGTCGAAGTTACTCCCCGAAAAGTAGGCATCATTCTCCATTACCGAAAGTCTCCAGGAGAAAAGAAGAGCCTAACACCGCCATCCTCATGCAAAAGATCCTGGAAAGGTTAAAGAAAGTGGAAAAGCAGATGGCTCGGAAGCCTGTCTGATCAAGGTTGTCGGAAATGTTCACCGAAGAAGAGTCACCCTTCGTCCGAGCAATAATAGAGGCACCTATGCCAAGTGACTTCCTAGTGCCACGCTTGGAAATGTACGATGTACGAAGTGACCCCCAAGCTTACCTAACCAAGTACAAGCGTAGTATGGTGCTACACGGCATCGATGATGCTACCCTTTGTAAGTGCTTTGAGGTCACCCTCTCCAGCCCGGCGACCGCGTGGTACAACTCCCTCGCCCCTGGAACTATAATGAGTTTCCAAGAGCAATTCATCAGCAGTAAGCCAAGTGTGAAGATGCCGGTTCAAATGTCTGACATTGTGCAAAAAAACGGAGAGACCATCATAATTATGTCGAAAGATTTAACCGAGAGGCCTTGAGCGTGCCTGACTTCCACCCAAAAATACTTATCCTTGCCACGATACGAGGACTTCGGCGAGACTCACAACTCTTTTACGAGTTCTCGAAGGACCCTTCGGATACCCTCAGTGAATTCTATGGAAGGGCCGAGCAGCACATGACAGCTGAAGAGTTGAGGATGGGGGGACCAAAGTCCGATAGCCATCAACCTAAAGGGCACAGCCACCAAAATCAGAAGGGAAAAAAACCCATGTCGTTCACCCACCCTCTGAATACCTCTAGAATAAACATACTGCTGGCCATGGAAAGGCAAAGCAGTCCAATCCAGCGTCCGAAGGCCATGACTTCAGAAAATAAGAAAAATATGAAAAAATTTTAACAATTTCACCGCGACCATGGGCATGACATAAAGGATTGTTTCCAGCTGAGGAAGTACATTGAGTCTCTCATAAAGTAGGGACAACTTCGACGCTACCTGTGGATGCCCTCCCCGAAGGGGAGGAGGGAAGAGGAGAAGAAAGGAGATGATGACTATGATTCCGACAGACGTCGGGATCGAAGTCCCAAGAGGCATCCGGCACCACCAGCATGAGTAATACAAACAATCACCACGGGGACACCGTCGGCTAAAAGGAAGAGAAAGATGAGGGAGATATCGGTCATGGACTTCGGTCGCCAGTCGAACAAGCTTGTTTGGAAGGATGGATCCACCGTGATGTTTCCTCAGGACGACCCACTCCTAATCATGGCGAGGGTAGGGAGTTGGGATGTCAAGAGAGTACTTCCCGACGATGGTTCCAACGCCGACGTCTTATTCTCCCATTTGCTGCTGAGTTTGGGTGTCACAAAAGGCAATCTCAAGCCTGCCACTTCCCCTACTTTCGGGGTAGGCCCGTCCGAACTTCCCGTCCTCGGATGGATCGACCTACCTCTGATGCTAAGGGGAAGTTCATCGCAAAACAAAGTTGACCTCTTTGCTTTCGTAATGACAAGTTTCATCATCATAAATGTCCCTTCATCATACAATGCAATCCTCGGGAGGCAGACGCAAAGGAATCTCCACATCCGTCCAGATGTGAAATACTTGACTATCACCTTCGTATCAAAGGATGGAGATGTTGAGATCTCCATCGACCAAGGAGAAGTGAGGAAGGCCTTTGTAAAGGCAAGGCAAGGACCAGCAAAGATCCACACACAGACTTCAGTAGAAAAGGCTGTACTCAGAGAAGAAGTAAAAGGAGAAGAAACAGTTGACCTCAAAAAAATATAAACAGAAGATGTGGAACTTGTCCCAGGTCGAAGTACCCGAGTGGGGAAGAAACTAGCTGAAGGCGAGAAGGAAAAACTTGTATCTTTCTTGTTAATGAGCAAAGATCTATTTGCCTACTCACCGAAGGACATGCCTGGGGCAAACCCTCGCATAATCCAACATAGTTTTAAGGTGCGCCCAGAGGCAAAGCCCGTTCAAAAAAAGGCGAAGCCTCTTGGAATATAAGAACAACTTCATAAAACTGAAGTACAACGCTTAATGGAAGTAGGCCTGATAAGGGAAGTCAAGTATCCCGAATGGCTTAGCAATGTTGTCATTGCTACGAAAGAAGGGAGTGATAAGCTTCGAATGTGCATCGATTTTTGAAACGTAAATGATACTTGCCCTAAGGATTCTTATCCTTTAGCACCGATTGATCAGTTGGTAGACTCTACTGCCGAATACGGCCTACTTAGTTTCCTCGATGCCTTCAGTGGATACCACCAAATTCGGATAGATCCCGAAGATGAAGAGAAAACTGCTTTCATCATCAAAGTTGGGACCTACTGCTATGTTAGAATGCCCTTCGGTCTAAAGAATGCCGGTGCCACATACCAAAGGCTAACGAACAGGGTGTTTTACACCCAAATTGGGAGGAATATGGAAGTATATGTCGATGATATGATAGTTAAGAGCAAATTGCCGAACGGTCATATCAAGGGCTTAACCGAAACATTCCACCAACTTTAAGAATTCGTAATTCGGCTCAACCCGGAGAAATGCATGTTCGGGGTAAATGCAGGTAAGTTCCTCAGATTCATGGTATCGGAAAGAGGAATCGATGCCAATCTGAAAAAAGTCAAGGCCCTGCTGGGATTCCAAACCCGCACAACAGTCAAAGATGTGCAAAGGCTAACGAGGAGAATCACTTCTCTTAGTAGGTTCATCTCCAGATATGGGGATCGGTGCCGACCGTCCTTCAAAATACTCACTAAAGCTGCAAAAAATGATGGTACCTTTGGTGCTGAAGAGCTCCCTTGGAGCAAAGATTGCCAAAAAGCTTGGGATGAACTGAAAACCTACTTAACCCACCTGCCGACACTTCGGCAGCGGAAGGATAGGGAACCCCTCATCCTTTTCCTTGCCGTCAGTAAAAAAGTAGTAAGTTCAGTGCTTGTAAAAGAAGAGGGAAGGAGACAGTGGCTGGTATACTATGTAAGCAAATCACTACATGGAGCCGAGGTCAGGTACCTTCTTCTAAAAAAGGCCACCTATGCCTTAGTGTTAGCAAGTAGAAGGTTATGACCCTACTTCCAAGTACACCCTATTAGTGTCCGAAGTAACCTACCTCTTTGGGATATCATGAGGAGGGTTGACCACTCGGGGAGACTGTCAAAATGGTGCATTGAACTCGATGAACATGACATCACTTACGAGTAAAGAAAGGCCAGAAAGGCCCAAGCATTGGTAGACTTCATCGCCGAGGTCCCGAAAACCAAAGATACCTCGGAGGACAATATTAACGACGAACCTGAGTGGATGTTATTTGTCGATGAAGCTTCGGGTTCTGAACACCAAGGTGTTGAAGTAGTTCTCCGTGGTCCCGAGGGAATTTAGGCCACAAAGGCTATCAAATTCGGGTTCAACGTCACCAACAATATCGCCAAATCTGAAGCCCTCATAGCAGGCTTACGGCTGGCAAAGTGGGTGGGCGTGAGAAATCTGAAGGCTCGCAGGGATTCTCAGCTAGTGGTCTGACAGATGGCAGGAGAATATGGCGCAAAGGATCCAACTTTGGCAAAATATAACAACCTCGTTAAAGAACTCATCCAAGAATTTGACACGGTGCACATAGAAAATGTACCTCGGTGAAATAACATGGAGGCTCATGCACTGGCTAAGTCAAGGGAGTCAATAGAAGTATTGCACCATCCGAGTATAATAGTAATCTGTGTAATGACCTCAAAAAAAAGGTGGAAAGACCTTATTAAAAAATACCTCTTGATCACAGAACTCCTTGAGGATACCCTCAAAGCAGCCAAAGTGTGAAGACGTTCGGGAAGATACTTCCTGATGAGGGAATAGCTGTATCAACAAGGATATGCCTCCCCATTACAGAGGTGTATTGGTGAAAAGGATGTCCAAGTGATCCTCAAAGAAGTCCATGAAGGAATTTGTGGTTCACACATAGGAACCAACGCCCTTGCTAGAGTCCTCCTTCAGCAAGGGTATTTCTGGCCCACTCTGAAGAAGGACTCAAGGTAGTTCGTCAAAAAATGCCATAGTTGCCAAAGGCACGCTCCTGTCCAGAGATTACCCTCAGAGGAGATAGCATCGGCTAACTATACCTGCCCCTTCGCCGTATGGGGCATCAACCTCATTGGGCCTCTACTGACCGCTCCCGGAGTGGACAAATTTTGTGTAGTCGCCATAGACTACTTCAACAAATGGATCGAGGCAGAGCCTTTAGTAGTGATATCGGCAAAGGATATGCAGAGATTTATCTGGAAAAACATCATATGCAGATTTCGCATCCTTAGAGCAATAGTAGCTGATAACGGCTCCCAATTCACCAAAAAAGGGTTTTAGAAATTTATTACCGACCTAGGAACTAAACTGCACTTTGCCCCTGTAGCCCATCCTCAAAGCAATGGGCAAGTTAAAGTGTCCAACAGGACAGTAAAGGATGGCCTGAAGAAGAGGCTAAAAGAAGCAAAGCGAAAATCACCAAGAGAGCTCCCAAGTGTGTTATGGAGCTACCAAACCACCCCGAGGAGAGCCACGGGTGAAATACCCTTCTTACTCATATTCGGTTTAGAGGCCATTTGTTACCCACTCCGGGGTAGTCCAGTTATGATGCCAAAACTGTGCATTTAGACTCCCAGGATTGGTAATGTTCTGTAGGCCATCAGAACACTACCCTTAGTGTGCATACCCAAGTGGCCCCCTTGGGCACTATGTAAATACTTGCATATTGGTCCAACCATCACACACATATTCACATTGCATGCACACCATGGCAGCAAAGAAGGAAAACACTAGCACAAGTCTTAGTTTTGGCTTCCACACATTAGGCAATCTTGTTAAGTTCTAGTGGCCAGCTACTGCACCTGTAACTTCCACTAATAAACTGTATCATTCTAGCCACATAGCCCCACGTTTTCTGTGCTCCATTATCAAGTAGAGACTTAGAGCAAACCAAGAAATTTTGTTTTACATAAATAGCCCACCTATGGACCAAGTTATGGATTTTTGAAGTTGGTTACGAAATTCTGACCAAATGAACAGTAACTCAGCCAACTTTGCAACGTTATATCTTTGGCTACAGGGCTCTGAATCCAGAAATTCCAAATCCAAGTTAAACCTCTATATGTCCTCTAGGTTTGGTCAAAATTCCATACCAATATTCATTCTACACAAGGAGATATTAAACTTTAGGTCCAGAGTCGAAATTCTGGCAACTTTTGGACCATTTTGCCCATACAATTTTTCCAAACCAT